>JAQJVL010004053.1:0-50394 GCA_035578905.1 Stictocephala bisonia
AAGTGTTAGCACAAGTTTTAGTTATTATTTTCACGAGATATGCTTTTTATTCCGCGGAAATAACATATTTTACCGAAAAATTCGAAAAAACCAATGTCACAACATTTAGTATTTTTGTCATATTTCCGTTAATTTAAATGGTATTTTAATCATCTTTTTTTTATTTTGACGTGTTTTTGCCCTGAATATAAATTTGAAAACTATTTAGGTTTATTACAAATATTTCTCGAGATATTACGGAAAAACTACTATTGCGGCAAATCGCGATTAGCGGCTATTACGCGATCATTATATACAACAACTATTTATCACAAAAACCGAATTCACCTATATTCCCGCCAGAGTGACAGCCGACAGACCGTCACGGAGGCGAGACACTCGAATTTAATGCAAATAAAGAATTTTTGTTGAGGAAATAGACAATTAGGATAAGTTAGGTTATGTCAGTAAAAAATGCATTTTCGAGCTGAAAAAATAATTTGACTACAAAACCAGTTATATATTTGTGTTCAGCATAAAAAAACATGAGAAATGGAAAAAAAGTTGGTTTTTTCACTAATAGATAAAAAATTAGTTTTCGATTTTAATTATAAATAAAAATTAAAATTCACACGAAGGTTGGGGGGCATTGCCCCCCATAACTCCGCCCATGTTTCTGCGTTGGGGCTAAAATTTTTAGATACGGGGCCAGAACACATAACTGACAGGAGAATAGATTAGATAGATCAGTCAGTTATATTCATAATGATAGTTTTGATAAACATTCTTTAAAGAGAATGATAAAGATAATAATTGATTATAAAATATAATTAATCAATTATAAAATCAAATAAATATTATGTATCAAATAATAAATTATAATCAAATATAATTATTGATACCTTTTACCTTCTTCTTCACCACCACTCTCCTGAAGACAGGGGGCACGTCATATTTCTTCTTCGGGCTAGCCCTAGAAAGGTTTGGGAGTCAAGGAATGACTTGACTAGGATTATTAATTGTTAGTTTATTTGTTAATAATTATTGTAGAAGTCTTGTTTTGTGTAGCATGGATTTTGGATTAAATAATTTGTTAGTGATTTTTTGAATTTAGTTTTGTTATTTGTTAGTGATTTAATGTGTTGGGGTAGGTTGTTAAAAAATTTTGTGCCAATGTATTGGGGATGGTCTTGGGTCTTTTTTAGTCTTCTAAGGGGTAGATCTAGATCTTCTTTCCTCCTTGTGTTGTGGCAGTGGACAGATGACCTTGTTTTGTTCTTTTCGTCAGTAGAATATAGTATAAATATAATACTTACTACAATAGTATATTAATTAATTAAATATCATTGCTACATATATGACTAAAACACATGTTACAAAAAACAACAAAACAATTTTGATAGTAATAAACATTTTCTGCTGAATATTCTGTAATAAACATGCAGCAGACGACATCACTCATTCAATTCCCGCCATAGCTTTGGAGGAACCCCTCCAATCCCCACCAGCACTCAATGTGTGTCTTTGAACAGATGAACACTTTTCAACCGAAAAAACCGACCATACTAACACTCACTAACGTTCTGTCAAGTAGCCGCGCTTCCTTACGATGATATATTTTTGTGTAATTTAAGCGTGTGAAATACTGTTTATATCAGGTATATTGGTTTATTTACAAAGTATATTTATGTTATTAACTTTAATAAATATCCCGTATGTTATGTCTTCATTGGGTTTTTATTTATCTACTTCTAATATCTTAAGGTTTAAAAACTAATGTAAAATGACATTTAGGTTAAGTCAAATGTCAGTAGAGTAAACAAAATATTAGTTTAAATTTAATTTCAGTTGAAGAGGATGTACACACAATATTTACTTCACATAGCTACCATCTGACCATTTTTAAGCTGTTAGCACAAGTTTTAGTTGGTTATGTTACATTAGGTTTGGTTTAAGAGGTTATATTAGGTTTGGCACATTTCGGTAATAACCTGTTTAACCTTACTAGTGGCAATCATCTATTTTATAGATGAATTTACCTTTCTATGGTGGCAATCATCTATATTATAGACGAATGACATGCCCTACAAATTTTGCTTCTAAATGTACTAAATCACTAACCAAGCGGTTTGATTTCAACACCAGAACGAAGAATAATATTAACAAAATCTTCACTAGATAAAATAAAACTTTAAATAATCATTCAGTAATGTCTACTAAAGTATTTAATAAGTTGAGCAGAATAGTTGAAAAATACTCTAATAGGCATTCCCTTTTTCTGTCCAGATTCTATAACTGGTTACTTTGCAATCCCTTTTATTCAGTCAATGACTTTATGTTAAAAGATAACATTGACTTTTAATATAGTGTAGGCTTCTGTGATTTTAATAAATTAGGCTACTTTTCTTTTTCTGCTTTGTTATTTCTGAACATTGAAGTACTTACTATCTAGACCGATAAAGACCTTACTAGGTATCTTGTATCTTTAGTTTTAATATTTTATAATTTTAGTTGATTATATTGTGTGAATTGTATTATATTTAGGCTTATTATAATAAGATATGGGGTTATGATCAAATTTTATTCACTGTTATTGCTCTGCTGTGTTCAGTGTTTTGTTTTAGTTTATTTCTATGTAGATTGGTTAGGCTACCTGTGTATTCTTTTGTGTGTATGTTATTTGTAAATATGTGTAAGTCCATGATATTGATCAGAATTGTTGATGCTAGCCTATTGATTATAACATTGTGTTAAGATTTTATTCCATGTCTATGTACATATATTCAAAGCTATTGGAATTGTATGTATATTAGGCAAGCATATTTATCTATTGTAAAATTGTGTTATGTTAAGATATTATCCACATTCGGTAAAAAACGAGTTTTCCGCGGATGAAATCAAACTCCTTTAGAGATATAAACTCATTTTTCACCACCTTTTCAACATGAAATCGTATTTTCAGAGGTGGCAAGAAAGTGCATAATTACCAAAGATTATTGATTAGATATCGATGTATTTCGGAGATTTTAATTGATATTTAAACATCAAATTATCACTATTGGATGGTTGTGAGGTAATATGGTTTGTTTTGTTTTCATTTGTCAGCTGCCATTCCAGCTGAATTGTTCACATGTATGCTGCTTTAGTTCGCCTATTTGTCTATAACTTTTAAATGGTTTCATAGACTTCAATAACCTTTATATATTCAGAAACTAGATGAAATTTGACATTTAATGGTTACCTTAAATTTTTTTTATTTCTCAACAGATATAAATTTCATAAACATGGTCCCTCCATTTTTATATAGATAAAACTACACATTTACAAGTTCATTTAAAAAAACTTTTTATAATATAAATATGCTAATTTTGTGTGTCCTATTCTATAGCTAATTCTGAGAATAAACATATATAACAATATAGATCTTAAATGCTTTAAATATTTTTTAGAATTTTTATAAAAATCTTTTGCGCAAGACCTCAAAATGGCCTGCCATTACAGAGTAAAATGACTGCCACTAGTAGAGTTAATAATGGTTGGATTACAAAACACTTATTTATTTATTTATTTAACGGTAATAACCATTTGCAATTTGATACTTATAAATAACGTATAATATTATATAACCAATTACTATGAGAAACTTTGATGGTAAACGTTCAATGTGGTTTAAGATAATATAAAGTCAAGAAAACAATTTGGACAAACAGTAATAAATAACAGTAATAAACAACAGAAATAATAACAGTAATAAATGGAAGTAATAATATAACAGGATACATAAGAGTAATAAATAACATTAATAAATGGAAGTAATAAAATAACAGGAAAAACATAACATTAATAAGAACAGTAAAAAAATAACAATAATAAATAGAATTAATAAATAAATAGACACACAGTAAAATAACAAGCACTCAAGACATTTTGATCTCCTGGCCAAGTTAACTAGTTTTTTGGACCTTTTGGAAAATTTTTGGAATATTATTAATATATTTAATTGTTAAGTTGTTATCTCCGCCTTTGGTTCTAGCTTCAAGTTCTTTTCTAAGTTCGTTAAGATAATGCCTCTCCTTCTGCGTCCTATCACGAGAAATATAGATCTCACTCAGCTCTTCATACTCCTTCGCTATATCTTCAGATGAGAAATTTTTTAATAAGTTAAGTGCATCTTCCTGAGTTTTGAATATAAGTTTAAGAGGGCGGCATCTATCTCTAGATTTTCCTATTCTGAAGTATGAAACTTGATTGGGTAGCGTCACCTTTAGGGCTGAGTATATTTTAGTTATAATATTTAGATCTTCAATTTTTTTATCATTAGGGAGTGTTTTTGTGCTTTCAGGTACATTGTATAGAATGACGTTGTGAAGCCTCCTTGAGCGATCTGAAATCTCAGCTATCAAATCTTCCTCATTGTTCATAGGCGGGTTTTCCATCAATTTCTGCACATCGGCCTGAACTTTAAAAATACTTTCTTCCGCTGTAGTTAAACGGGGCTCGATATCCGACAGTTTCTCAGTTAACTCTACGACCTTTTGACTAAGTTGAGAAATGCCATCTGTGACTGCCTTGAATTCATCCTTGGTTGCCAAGTTAGACATTCTATCCAATATAAGTGACATTTTATTTGACAGATCAGTTAGGGTAGATAGATTTTCGGGCTTACAATCTGCACGGCTACACTTCCACTTCAAAGAATTATTTGCTGTTAACTTTGTATACTCTGCTTTTGTAATCTTCATACAATTACGGTGGAACCAACGGTCACACTCACCATCACAGCTTATGCCCTCATCATTCGGCAAGGCCATCGGCAGCCATCGGCATTAGGCAAGATGGCTGACAGCCAACACAAACTGTGAATGTGCTCTCTCCTAAAGTTAAGTTTCTCTGTGCTAACTAAACCAACAAGTGTTATCCAGGATACTAACAACTAAAAGGAAGAACGTAAGTCCATTCCAGTAAAATAAAAAATAAATTACTAATATGACTTACTGAAGGAGAATCCAACAAAATCATCAACAGTATTCAATGACACTATTCATGACCAACAAGCTTAAATCACAAAGTAAAAACCAAATAACCAATAATAACAACATTTTAAAAGAAGCATAATAATTATTGTAAAGACTTCCTCAATGTTTAAAGAGAAAATACAATATTTTAGTTAAGTCATTTGCATGAAAACATTGGCTATGCTGGCAATTGGAAGTGACGTCAGATGCCAAATCATCAACTCAGACAACTAGACTTCCAACATTACAATAACACAATACCATTACTACCAGCAGTGAAGTTATAGCCTATTAGCAGTGACAACAGTCTGCTTGAATGGCAATCCAACACCTGTGCTGACTGTGCGTTGGCACGCATACCTACAGAGCCTACCTCAACTCACTGCCTGATCATAACAAGAGGCATATCCATCATTTAGCACCACATTCTAAGAATTACTTGCAATTCAATTTTGACTTTTTCTATATAACATATTATTACATAACATAAAACTTTAATAATTTGACATTGATAATATTGAAATTTAGAAGTAGACAAAGTGAATAAAATATAACTAGAACTTTAATAATTTGACAAAAATAATATTGACATTCAGAATCAGACAAACTGAAAAAATAAAACTGTATAATTTCAATAATTTGACAAAAATAATATTGACATTCAGAATCAGACAAACTGAAAAAAATAAAACTGTAGCCTATAATTTCAATAATTTGACAAAAATAATATTGACATTCAGAATCAGACAAACTGAATAAAATAAAACTGTATAATTTTAGTAATTTGACAAAAAATAATATTGACATTCAGAATCAGACAAACTGAATAAAATAAAACTGAACACATTTTAGTTTATTTCTACCAATGGACATCCCTGATTGAATAAAATTAACGTAGAGAATCATACAAACTCTGAAAAAAAGGGAAAAAAGAAGGAAAAACTGATAATTTTCACCAATCTCACCTTGGTAATTTAAGCAAGACAAATATTCTGTCTTCTGTTTTATTCTGACAACAACTAACTTCACCAGACCAGAGAAGCCAGACAAATCTCCATTCAACACTGCATATTTTGCCCTGTTTCGCTTGTTTTATTCTGATATTTCACTTTTCTAATTAACTGAATGGACATGTCAGTGAACAACAACAACAAACTCAGTGTTGGGGACAAAGTCTTTGCTAAAATGCGCAACTATCCTGCCTGGCCAGCTGTTATAACAAGTATTGACAACAATACAAAAAATACCAAATACAATGTCACTTTTTATCACACTAGGGATACTGCAACAGTTAAAGAGGCTGATGTGTACCTCTATGACGAACATAAAAACAATCTTGGCACTCCGAAAACTGACAACTACAGAAATAAGAAATTTAATGAAGCACTAAAAGAAGCTGAAGCAGACCACACAGTCCAAAACATTGTATTTGGTTCAATTCAAAATTCAATTAAAATTGATGATCTTAGCATTGAAGAAGCATTGAAAAAAGTTTCAAGATATGAACAAGAAGAAGAAGAAGACCTCGAGGCATCCCTATCACTAGCTGCTGAAGTGGGTAACTCTTTGTTAAATGCCAATTCATTACTAAGTCAAGAAATACTAAATTTAAAAAATGAAAATTCAAACTTGTTATCAACAATTCTTAGTTTAAAAAAAGAAAACTCTGAAATTACTATAGAATCTGAAGAAGAATTGAAAGCGAGGGAAGATATTGTTAAATCTTTGGGAGAAAAGAACATTAACCTTGAACAAGAACTTGATTTCCTTAGAAGGAAATTAAAAAAGGAAATAAGCATTAAGGAAGACCTAATAAAAGTAGAAGAAGAGGAGAAAATATACTTCAAAAAACAGATAAGTAGCCTAAATGAAACTAAAACCATCTTATCAACCAAAGTAAAAGCGTTAGAACAAAAACTTAACAATGTAAACAAGATTAATGACCACAATCTACACATGCCAGTAAATAGAGATATATGTTTGGCATTACTAAGCAATCAGTGGATTGTGGATGACTCTATTTCACAATATTTTAATCTGCTAAATAAAATTAAAATTGTTGATAACATTTCTTTTTTAACACCAGCCATAAGTCAAGCTATAAAATGCCTTGATGACTCATATTCTATAATAAAACATCTGAATTTAGATAAACAGTCATACATTGTAATTCCATTAAATAATGCTGAGGGAGAGTCAAGTGGATCCCATTGGAGCTTATTGTTTTACAGTAAAACTGAACAAACATTTTTTTATTTTGACTCAAATAATAAAACTAACCTTCAGCATGCCAGGCTGATTTATTCTAAGTTAAAATGTTATGTCTCTCCATCAAACCATGAAGTCCATTTCAAAATCATGGATTGCCCTCAACAACAAAATGGTGTTGACTGTGGAGTTTACTTAATTCTTTTTGTGGACAGACTACTACATAGAATTTTAATCAATCCTATATCTTCAGACTCTCTAATAAACTGCACTAACAACTACGAAATAACAGAGCAAGACATTATAAAAAAAAGGGCTCTATTAAGCTATCTCTGTTATAATAACCAGGGTAAAGGATTGAATCTGGAAACAATTAGAGGGCTGGTATTAAACAGCAATGGGGAAAACGCTACAAATAACCAACCCAAAGTGACGAGTGTACATAGGGCAGAATTTCAGTCTAACCGAGATAAAGACCAAATCTCATGGTCTACAGTTAAGAACAATAAATTCAATGGAAACCATATTAAACATTTAAAAGATGCTTATGACCACAGAATTACATTGCAAAATAAATATAATGTTCTGAATGAGATAATCGAAGGAGATGATCATAATACTAAAGTCATGTCACAAAATCTACAACCCGGTAAAGCTACAGGTAATACATTCAAGAAAAAGGACAACAAACCAGATTGGAAAATATCAAAACCATATTCTAAATTTTTGTGGACAAATTCTCATGAACAGTCAAACAAATTAAATAACAGACCCCAAAAGGACACAATAAACTTAATAATTGGCGATTCAATGATCAGGCATGCTTCTGTACCGAATTTTCTAAAAAAAGTTCATGGTGGAGCTAATTGTACCTCAATAAGTAAAGAAATTGGACGGTATAAAAGCAAAATTGATGAACCTAAAATAGTGTTTATACATGTTGGGACAAATGATCTAAAACAGCTTCAGTGTGCAGACGAGGTAATGGGGAGAATGAAGAGTATTATTAGTACAGCAAAGACATCCTTCCCTAAATCTACTATAGTTATTAACAGCATAATTAAAAGAAGAGATATACACTCAAAAGTAATCAAACACTCTAACTCGAACATCCGATGGATTTGTCATGACCAGCAAGTATTATATTTGGACATTGACAAATATATTGACAACTCTTGCCTTGGAAGAGATGGACTGCACTTAAACAGAAAAGGGTCCAAGATACTAGGCAGAGTAATGAGTGAGACAGCACTGAAGATTAACAAAATGTATACATCTGGATTCAACTTGTATCGGAAGCAAGAGGCTTGTACTGCACATCCATCATTAGAAAATGAAGCCAATCCTGTGACCATTGGCAAACGACCATGTGACCATGAAGCAGACGAGCAAAGCAACTCAACATCTAACATGGCTCAGAAGTATCTAGTACAATCCCTTGAAGATTTTCCACCTATTCTACCACCAACTAGTGTACATAACAATTCATATGTAAATAGTTCTATTACTGTTGACAGCTTACATAATATTCATAGTCAAGTGTATGTAAACAAGCATTTTTTAGACAAAACAACAACTCAAATACTAATGAGTTAAGTGGCTGCAGTGTAAATTATAATATGTTGCATGACAACAATGATTGTATGACATCTGACTCATTTAAAATTAGTTTTTTAAATGTTCAGGGTATTAAGGGTAAATCTGAGTTGATTGACAACTTTCTAACTCAACCATTAAAGCCTGATGTGGTTTGTATTTCGGAGCATTGGCTCAATGATGAAAATATTAAGCTAGAGTTCCCTACTAATTATTGCTGTGCAAGTGCCTTTGGTAGAGTTAAGCATAAACGAGGTGGAACAGTAGTTTTTGTTAACAAAAAATTTAATTTCAGAATATGTAATGTTATTAATTTTTGCCAGGAGTTACATTGTAAAGCATCAGCTGCTTTTATAGATGACTTAAAAATATTAATAGTTTCATTATATCACTCACCCTCAGGAGACCCCAAAATATATCTTAAAATTATGGAGAATTTTATGCCGTTTATAACCCAATGGTCTGATTATACTATTGTAATGGGTGGTGACCTTAATAAGAGCTTTGATATTACCTCTACTCTAAAAACAAGTAGAGATTGGTGTAATATTTTAAGGCAATTTAATTTTCAGATTATTAATAATAAACCAACAAGAGCTTCTAACTGTTTAGACAATGTGTTCATTAAATACAGTAAACCTACTATTACAACAAGTCTGGTTAGTATTTTTAACTTTCCTTACTCAGATCACGAGGGGATAATTATCGCAATTTCTGGTTTAAATAAAATCAATCACCAGCTGAATAGGTCCACATCTAAGAAGTCCGAGCAATATGCTAATTTTATAGTGCCCTCTCATGCTTTGACTAAACTTTCATCAAATTTATCTTCCTATGACTGGCAGCATATTTTATCAGACTCCTCCAATGGGGCAAGGGAATTGTTTGGAGTATTTTTTAAAATTTTCCTTAATAATGTAGACTCTCTTAAAATTATAAAAAAAAGGAAAATTAATATTAACGATATGAAAATTAAACACAAATGGTACACTAAGGACCTTGCTTTAATGAAGAGTAAGCTGTTATTTCTTCATGGACTTGTTAAGAGTTCTGATAAAATTTCTAAATTTAATAATAAAACTCAGTTAAAAGAGAAGTACATAGATTTGAAGTACCAATACCAAAAATGCATTAAAGAGTCTAAAATGTTGTATAATGTTAGTAAGATTGAATCAAGTAATAACAAGTGCAAGGCTGCTTGGAATATAATTAAGAGTACTCAGGCAACCTCTAATCAATTATGTATGACTCCTAATATTAACCCTGATGTTTTTAACAATTATTTTATTACTTCAATAAGAGAAATAAAGAAAAATATTGACTCATCAAATGTTCAAAGTGATTATCTAGTAAAGAGTAACAAGGTTGCCCTGGATGACTTTAGCTGGAGAGTGGTTACTAACAATGATGTATTAACCGCAATAAAGAAAATGAAAAGCTCTAGAAGTATTGATGTATATGGTATATCCAATAATATGTTAAAGGATATTGCATTAAGTATAGTTCAACCTCTTACTATGTGTTTCAATTATTGTTTAAGGGAAGGTGTATATCCAAATGAGTTAAAAATTTCAAGAGTGTGTCCAATTTTTAAGAAGGGCCCAAAAGAACATCCAAGTAGTTATAGACCAATTTCTATCATTCCTACTATTTCTAAAGTCTTTGAGCTAATAATTTTTGAACAGATATATTTGTTTTTTGTGAACAATAATCTCCTCTGTACTGAACAATATGGGTTCAGAAGGGGAAAATCAACATTTGATGCCATGGATGACCTCACAAAAAAAATCCATCAAGCTTTTGAGACCAAGGCCTTTGCTCGGGCCACTTTTTGTGACCTGAGCAGGGCCTTTGATTGTGTGGATCACACTAATATCATAAATAAATTAAACTATTATGGCCTTTCAGGAAATTCTCTTGAGTTTTTTAAATCATATTTTGAAAATAGACGGCAAGTGGTACAAATTGGTCATAGAACTTCACAGGAACTGCAACTTGAATGGGGTGTACCACAGGGCTCAGTTTTGGGCCCACTGTTGTTTCTTATAAGTATTAATGATTTGCCTTATTATGTGAATGCTCAAACCATACTTTATGCGGACGACACAACTTTTTTTAGTCTTAGTGATGACCTAAGTGAGCTAAATAATTTAGCATCTGACTCCCTTCAATCTGCTAATACTTGGTTTAAATTAAATGGATTTTTATTAAACAGTGACAAAACCAAATCTATAAATTTCATTCTTAAAAAAAATAAATTTTCTGATGTTTGTGATAACAGCTTTGTTGATACTGTAAAATTTTTAGGAGTTTATTTTGACAAGTCTTTAAATTGGAATGTACATATAAATTTTATTAGTAAAAGACTATCTAGGGTGATTTACCTATTGTTACGACTAAAAACTGTTGTTCCTGGGAACTATTTGAGAACTGCCTATTTTGGTTATTTTCAGTCGATAATTAGATATGGTTTGGTACTCTGGGGAAATAGTTCAAACATACAAGGTATACTTATTTTGCAAAAAAAAGCTATTAGAGTATTAAAGGGATTACATCCTACTGAGCATTGTAAACCTTATTTTAAAGAACTTGGACTACAAACTGTCATCAACCTATATCTTTTTGATGTTCTCATGTACGTTTTAAACAATCCACATTTACTCAAGCTAAATCATAACATCCATCACTGCAATACTAGAGGTAAAAATGGTACAACTATACCATTTTATCGTCTAAGTAAAACTTTAAGTAGTCATGTTGTTATATCACTGAAGGTTTACAATGTCCTTGTGCCAATGATTAAAAAGTATAGTGTAAAAATCTTTAAAAATAAGTACTATGACTGGCTGCTCAACCATCCTTTTTATCATATAGATGAATTTTTTAATATGCGTGACATAAAGTTTTAAGACTAAACATGATTATACTCTAATGCTATATATAAGACATATGTATTTAGCCTATTGTGTATTAATTAAGTAATGACTTGGCTGTTTAGCTGCAATGTGACTTTGTCAATAATTTGTAAAATTCTTATGACAAATAAAGAAATTTGATTTGATTTGATTCTCTATTACCACTCTTACACACACAGCACATACATATTCTCTGTTATCCCTTTTTCTAGCCATGATATGCTTGTTATATAACAACTGATGTTGTTGAAGTGTACTATTTAAATATATTGATTGGTAATATAATTAACCAGCTGTTAAATTATATGAGCTTCTATTTATGAATGAATACTTGATATTATTCCTAACCTATTTAACTCTACTTCAATATTATGTACACGTTTTACAAATTATAAAATTATTATAGTTTATAATACCTTGTTTTACAGTTAAAGTTCGAGTTCAAAATGTTCTTTTCCAATCTTTAAATATATATGTTTTCAAATTTATCACTGAAATCACAAAAAAAAAAACAAACTCAGATTAAAATTTCACTGTTTGTTTATGAAAAGTCACAGCTGATCTTCAATCTTATATAATCTTATATAACTTCTCATATAAATCAATAAATAATAATTGGCGACAAATATTTACAATTAGATTACTGGTAACAACAAGCTACATTACGCATTAAAACCATATTTTTATGTTTATGGTCTAAACTTAATTTTATAGATTTTTATAAATAAACATTTTTAATTGAAATAACTATATGTAATATTTTTCTATTAAAACTTGTATATAGTAAATGAAAAATATTAAAAAAAGTGCAAGATGTATACCGGTACAATAAATATTATAGTAGACGTGCTAGGGCCAAATTAGTTTTAGGGTAATTATGTAGGCCTACTTTCTTCCCACATCTGAAAATATGATTTCTTTTTTAAAATTTGGCAAATACGAGTTTACATCTCTTGAGGAGGTTGATTTCAACCTGGGAAAAGTTGGAATTTATCAAAAAATTTAAAACTTTTTATCTAATAGTGAAAAGACTATTTTATTTTTAATATAGCCAGTTCTTGGGCTATTTCAGGCCAAGTTTTCAAATGCTGTTCAGTGGCAAGAAACTGCAAAACTACTAACCTTAGTTTGTTACGTAGGCCTAAAATAAATTTTTTTTTCAGAACCAGTATCCATTTTCTACTAGTGTGTTCCTTATAAGCAACGATGGATATAGGAGAACTTCTTTCTTACAAAGTAAGTAAATACATATAAAGGGAAAAAAAATCATATCAGTATCTTATGTTAGCTTTTAACCAAAAGCTACATAAAATTAAACTGTTATGCTCTAGTAACTTAAAAATTTGGCTGTGAAAAGGAAGAGATTTAAGAATTTGAGTAATCATATATGTGCATATATGTATTATTTTAGTAATTAGTTCTGTATGTTTCCAACAGCCACATTAAATTGAATGTAAAAAGTTGTATCACCGTAAGATAAATAAATAATTGAAATCAGTAATTAGAATTGTTTTAGTATTCAGTTGAAACTCAAAAACATAAGGAATACGAAGAAAGGTACGGCTAGATAAAAAAGGCAGATGATTGGATCTCTTGGCATGCTAATGTGATCTATTTAAAGAAGCATCTTGTACAGTCTAAAGGTCCTTGCAGTGATCGAGATACTGCAGGCCTTTGATGGCAGTTGGTAGATTGCACACGACTGCTAGTGGGCGTCATAAAGTTCCTTATCATGATGAACTTTATGAAGAAATGATTCAGTATCTTATTTTATGTCATATCCATTTTATGTTCTCCCTGTTTTATATATATATATATATATATATATATATATATATATTTGTAAATAATTTTCTTTTTTTAATACAGTATTCACTAACCCAATACTTTGTGGACCAAGGGGTTGTCGAGTTATCCAGAAAGTTGGTGTTTGTAGTGTATTTTATTAAATTAATTCACGATAGATTTGAATTACATCATAAATTTGTCACTTACATGTATTTAGTTACTGTATCTACAAAGCAATTTCAAATACCCAATGAATTTATGCCTGTTTTAGCTGTCCTAAAATCAAAATACATAAAACCTAAAGCCAGCTAGACTTGCACCCTATCATCTGTTGAGTGACGAGTTTCGAGTTAGCGAGGTTTCACTGTAGTTAATTGAAGAATTGTTTAACAGTTATATCATAATCAAAACAGCTGTATTTTGAAAATCAGCTTAGTCACAAAAGTGGAAATACTTAGTCTTTTATTATTCCAACAAAACAAATTATTCTGTTAATATTTTGTTAACCCGGGAGAGGTCGCGCCTGTTAGTCATACGTATTTGGTCGCGTGTATAGAAAAATTCTAACACTTGATGTTCTTTATTTAGGACACTTAAATATTTTTTTACTGTAGTTAGTTTTTAAATATTTGTTTGTTATATTTCAAATTACATTTATATTAATTAGTTTTCATCAAATAACAGTTTTTACATATAATTAATAATTATATAAAAAGTACCAGGTATGAAAAACTAACAGTTACTTTGACAAGTTTTATTATTAAAAATCAAAATACAGTTTATAAATGAATAATGACCCGTATTGCTGTCATACAGTATCACTTTTAATGTTCATCCACTGTGGTATTGCATTCCACGCACACATATTTTGTCAGCACACATAAGTGTGTTCCTTACAGCTGTCACATTTGTGTTGCGTAAATCTGTTTTTTCTAAGGGGACAATAACTGCATCGTATCTTCCCTTCTTGTCTACCTGTAATACCTCAATTATATTAATTTATTTAATATTGATGAGGACTATAGTTAATATACAATGAGGATTAATTTGCCAAATATACATGAAATATAACAACGTAATATTATGTTTATGTTAAATTATATATAGTAATTTGAGTAATGTTTATCAATCAATTATCGACATTCTGTTATCAAATTCATATGTATAAGATCACAGAATGTCAATAATGGATCTATAAACATTAATGTTAAGTTAAGGAGAATGAAATAAAGTTACATGGAGGTACATGCCTTCTCGGAAGTTCTTGGCCGGTCACATTTTTTATTGACTGCTTGAGCCCACAAGGTAGATTCTCAATTTATGATCTTCTTAGTAAATGTGGTGTAGCTAATTGTTTAGCCAATTCAAAAATATATTTGCGTCGGCATTATAGCATTGGTATTGGCTTTGTGGATTATTTGACTGTTTATAGTCGCCAAGTTCAAAAGCCCATTGAAAAGAGTCATTGGCCAACGATTGCTGATCCTCTTTACAGAATATTCTTTTTTCATACGATCAACAACATCTACGCCGCCTTTTGTGACGTTGTAAAAGGTTATTACTTCCAGCTTCATAGAATCATGGCTGTTTTGATCGATGGTGTCTTCAGAATGAAAAGTGGAAATCAGGAGGACATTTTTGTTCTTTTTAGGCACATAAGACAATAGAAGAGTTTGATTTGGTGGATGCTTAAATCCAAACAAACTACTGCAAACTGGCCTATTTTTTACATCTGTGAACATTTGGGGAAGTTGTGGCTTATTTTTCCTTATGGTCCCAACCATTGTGGTTCTGTGATTTACATACAAATCATTAGCAAGGGGGATGGAAGTGTAATAATTGTCTGTAGTCAAGTTCCTTCCAGTTTTATTGATTGGCTCCAGCAATCTTTTTACAACACTGCCTGCATCATTTTCAACTTTGAATGGACCAAGGGGCTGCTTTCCACAATAGACTTCCATCTTCACAGTATAAAAGGTTCTAGAGTCTACAAGTGCAAAGATCTTGATGCCATATTTATCAGGCTTGTTTCCAATATACTGGCGAAATTTGCATTGCCTCTGAAAGCCTCTAGCATTTCATCTACAGTTACATACTCCCCTGGGGAGTAACTCTCAATACACTTATTCACAAACGTATCAAAAATTTCCCTTATAGCGGCTAAATTGTCCAACTTTGATCGTTCTTTACGGGTGTCTTTGTCATCAAATCTTATTGCCCTTACTAGGGTGTGAAAGCGTCTCTCACTCATTACAGCTCTAAAATATTCCGATGCTGTTCCATCTGTAGCCCACGTTTCTGACGTGTGTGCGTGGTTTGCTTTTTTCATTCCCAATAAATAAAGAACTCCAAAAAAAGCTGTAAGTTCCTCAAAATCCGTTAATGGACAATCTCTTATACCACGTGAATAAGATTGACTCATTTTTTCAAGTTCTTGATTTGTACATATTACTATCTTTTGAATTATTTCTTCTGGAAAAAATATTTTCCAGCAATCCAAAATTGTTTTTTTGCCCTTAGCAACTGATTTGACACCTGGCAATTTTGTAATTATATTCTCTTTGTTAGTTCTACCTCTCACTGGTAAAGGTTTATGAAGTAACCATTTAGTGTGGGGATCTTTTCCTACATAGAAAAGTGGTAAGCCTACCTGCATATTACTTGCTCTTGGTACGGGTTCTGGAATAGGATCCTGCTGGGCTACTGCATCAAAATTATTGTCAATCTCAAGTTGTCTATTGCATCATTTCAAGTTGTCCATCTTCATTGTCAGTAAGGTTTGATTGTTCTGTGTCACTATTGTGGTCATATTGTCACTAGGAGCATCACTAAGAGAATCTACCGAATAATTTTGGTCACTATCGTCGTCCTCTTCAATCCAACTCAAAAGTAAATTATCGTTATTATTTACAGCCATTTCCTACACTAAAAGATATACACACACATATATTACACTGAATAACACTAACACTACATAAAATATCACTATAAATACTATATTTACAATATTTAAATTTAAAAATATAAACAAAAAAGAAACGAAAATGGTCGCGCCGTTGGAACATTTCTAACACTCAGCTGAACGTATCCGGTCGCGTGTTAGAATTTCACTGAAAGACTGGAGCGCCTGACCTTCAACGGCCTTCCCCCCACCCCTCCCTGCGATGAATCATCATGGAAATACCCCAGAAATGTGTCACATATAGTCGACTACAAATATATTGACTCTCAATAGTCTTTGACAAGAAATAAAAAAAATCTTAATACAAGGACCTATTTTGTTAGAAAAAATCTAACAGCGCGACCTCTCCCGGGTTAATTTCAAGTTTTTGTTAAAAAACAATAATAAGTAATTTTTAATATAAATAAAGGCAGTGTAATTAATTAAATTTAAATTAATAAAGAATAAACCAGTGTATTGACTGGACAATAGTGTGTGCTAATAATATACTTGGATAGAGGTTTAAATAATTATAAGAGATGATCTTTTCTGGCGATCTTTCATTTTTATTTTTTATTGAGTAACTTAAGTCAGACTAATTAACAAAATTTAATAGTCTCTTAGACATCAATATATAGGCTACATACATTCAACTGCCGTTTGCCTGTGGAGTTGAGTGGTGCGGCTGCCGCTGATAAAAAGAATCGCAGGTAAGCCGCTAACTGGTAAAAGGAAGGTTGATAAAAGCAAAAATAAATAGTACTTTACTGTATTAATTTTCATATTAGGATTTAACAAACAATTTCAATATGTATTGTTTTATGGTTTTACAATGTCTCTTACTGTCGACTCACCGATACCGTATTGAACACAAATCAGTTTACGGGAAGCGCCATTTTCAATTTTGTTTATGAGTTAAAATTTGTCATTAATTGACAACACAACCTTTTTTCTTTTGTTTGACATTCTTAAAATTGTTTTATTGCACAAATCACAACACTGTATCACAACACCTTACAATATAAGTTTACTATGAACTGCGAAATACGACTTGAGTCACAACACAAGCACATTAACAACAATTCCCTTCACCCCTGCTTGTGGGCCATTCACAAAGAAGGCCGGTGAGCGGCGACTGGGATGAGTCATGCCCCCATCTGCTTCAGCCACCTGCCCAGCACTCCAATAGTAAATTACGTACATTACTCTGAAATAAACTGTACAGTATTGAATTTTTACTGTATTTATACAATTAAATAAACGTTTCACCAGCCTGAAAATGGTGCTATGTAGTGTCTATTATCACGTGGATAAACGGGAGTTGACTGTATGAAATTTTTTTGTACTATATAAGAATGTGAAAATTAATGCAGTACTACATAATAAACCTACATCTCTAACATGCTATACTATTATGATTTTAAAAAAATTGGATTTGTCTTGGTTTAATTTGTATAATCTTGTATTTAGCCTCCAAATACACCAAAGCGACCATTGCCTGAAGAAGAAGTGGAGGAACCTGATGAAACAGAATATGAAAGGCAACGTAAACTCAGAAAGCTGCAAAAAGCAAGAGCTGCAGAACTTGAACGAATTGAGCTTGAACGGCAAATGCAGCTGGAGAGAGAAAGAGAGGAGATGGAAAGACAAGCTCGAGAGGAACAGCAGGATGCAATCATGAAACTTGTTGAGGAGAGTGGTGAGGTTAGGATCATACATTTTTTAATTTGAAAGAATAAAATTTAGTTTTAAGATTCATTTATTTGAGCAGTAATGTTACATATTTTGATTTATTAGGGTGAGGTCTTAGATGAAGCTACACTGAAAAGAATGGTCTTGCAGTTTGAAAAACGGGCGCTAAAGAATCAAGAAATGCGAATTAAGTTTCCGGATATGCCTGAAAAGTAAGTTGCTAATTTTAGCTAGCTCTATTCCAGGGATTAAGTAATAGTTTGTGATATAAATGCTATTTGCACGTGCTTCTGGTGTTAACCATTTTACCATAACTATATTATTTTTGCTTGTTTAATGATTCATTTAAAAATTATGTTTACATTTTTCTTCTCCAAGATAATGCTAAGCTTTCATTGTACATGTAGCTACTCTCCCATATGGCCTTTGTACGTGTATTGGGAGGTTTTTGACGGTTCTATCTTTGGTCTTTTATTAATTGTGAAATCCTTTAGTCAGTAGTTCTGTTTGTAAAATGATTTCAAAAATGTTTTATCAAGATAACTTATCTGTATCCAGAAAGAAAGAGCCACTAAAAATAGAGCAAAAGTAAACTTAGCTGCTATTTTAGATCTGATGCTTTCTCGATTCCTTTGACACAACAAAGACTCTTATATTATTTTATTATATTAAAATACCTTGGGTAAGGGCTTTTAAATAAGCTAGAGACAGACATTTTAAAGAACAAAATAATATAAAAAATGCTATTCATGCACAATTCCTGAAATTATTAAGGGTGTGTCTTGTGATTTAAAGAATTTCGATTAGATTCTAGGCACACATACAGAATTCTTGGATTTTATTAAGTTTTAGAAGGGGCTGAGTAACAATGATACCTCTTATTACATGTACAAAAAAAGATAATTAATAAACATAAATTTATTGATCATATTAATTTTAGCTAGTTCATATTATATGTATAAAACAAATATATAAATATAAATAAACTTTATATTCAAGTAACAAGATCAGTTTAAAATAATATACGGAATGTAAGATGAAGGAATTCACAAAATGCAGTAGGCCTAAAGCACAATAAATTACGGTAATTCTCTACTATTATTTAGTCAACTTCAAATAGTTTCATACTTTGTTTATACATTAGTTGGATGTAAAAACAGTATTTAGAAAAAATTAGGTGTCGCAAACCATTTTTAGAGAATGGAAATAGATTGTTAGTCAGAAACGAAAGCCATCTATTTGCATCATGACGCGCCTGTTATGGTTAGATTAGATTATTGTAGAATGTTATGTTGATATGGTTATTATTATTATGGTAGAATGAACTTGTATTGACGTATTTTGATTGGTGCAATCCACTTTCAATCAGTAGACGATGTAAAAACATTCTACATTGTAATAACCTAACCTAACCATAACTGCCACGGCACGATGTAAAAGTCACATGATGTCAGTGACAGCATGTGGATTTTGAATCTTCTTATCGCTTTGCAACGTGAACGATAGCTTTCCGACATTTCATTTTCATTTTTCTTACTAAGTGAGGTCTCCCTTATCATATAAAAATATGAAAAGAATTGAAGTTGACTAATTAATTGTAGAGTTTTACCTAAATTTTTCTAAATAGAATTTAAGGGCTTAATACATTTGTTTAACACTAAGCATCCTTATGTAATTAAGTCAAAATAGGTACAAATGTAGGAAAAGTTGGTAATAAAGAAAGTTGATAGCTCTGCTTTAATTTTAAATGCCAATAGCTGTACTTTACTGTTGTTGTGGGAGAGTAACTGGCCAAATTTATACAAATTTAATTTGTTACAGTTAAAATACGAGGCATGTTTTAAAAGTAAGTACCGTTTCGGAATCCCGCCTCTGTAGCGCTACAGTCGGCGTCCAGCGCATGCGTGCTAGATACTACTATCTTATGGCAAGCCACAGCCGTCGTTACGGACTCATTTGACTGTATTTAAGGTCGTTTATGACTGTTTAAAATTCCTCCTCTGATTAAAAATGCTGCCAACTGTAAAGTAAATGTTGTGATAAGTTTTCGTAACGCTAAAGGCATGAAAGCAGCTGATATTCATTGAGAGATTTGTGAAGTTTATTAGAAAAGAGAATGAGTGATGGGATGGTATGGAAATTGGGGGGAGAGCTTTTAAGGTACGAATGTGCATCATCATGAACAAGGAACAAAGTGGGAAACCTCCACTCATGACTTGGTAGTGTGTTTTCAAGTGTCAAGAAGTGCCATTATTGAAAATGTGACAGACCGTTTGAAGTACAGAACGTTATGCTTACGGTAGGTTCCCAAAATGCTGACGGAGAATCACAAAAACGAACGTTTGATGAGAATCACACAAAAAATGTTTAACCAGTTCTCTCACATTTCTAGATCATTAGAATTGTGATGATTATGATTTGTAAAACCAAATTTATTGTCACTGTGACAGACTCACGATCAGTATCAGCTGCTTCCACACCCTTAGCGTTATGAAAATGTACACAGCGCATAATTCACAGTCGGCGGCATTTTTAAAAACACGCCTCGTAATATATTTCACAGGCAAAAAGAAGAATGTATGAAATAATGGAAAACAACTTAATTATTGTTATTTACTTTCATTGTTGGAAAATGCTGACAGCCATATATAACTGTTTATTTTTTAATTGACAATGAGTTGACCGAAATAAAAATGAATGTAAATTAAATAACCATAGATAAATAAAACATATTAAAACACAGATTTTTTTAGGAGAAGCATCATTTATTCATTTCTAAGACCCCGATCATAGAGATATGGGTGAATATGAGGGGTGAATGAGTGTAGTCATTGTTACTATCTGAGTTCATCTTAGATCAGAAAGGACTATTTATTAATAGCCAATAGCTAGGGCAACTATGGGACCTACAGCTGTAAACGTGGAATCCAAACCACGTAGTGTTGGTCTGATTTTTAGCTAACTGACTAGTCTGACACTCAGTTCTCATCCCTACACAACATCTGACCTTGACTACCATCCAACATGGACACCTCAGACTTCTCTAGTAGTGTCTACATCAATGGCAACCATTGAGCGGATGCCGTGTTGGTATTAGGAGGACCGATTTTGATTTAAGTATAAAAATCCATTATTGTTTAGCCAATATATTAAAATTAATAAAACAATATTAGCAAATGCAATAAAATGTAATTTATTGAATACATTGAGAGTTTTTATATTAATTTAAAATGTTTTCCAAACAAAGATTGAAAATATATATTAATAGAGTTGTTTTAATAATTAACATTTAATAATACTTCTTTTTTAATGTAAACGATCTTGAGTAATGTATTTTAGAAAACAGTGCTAACGGATTAACAGAGTTGAAATTGGTGAATGTGAATCATTAAAAATACAATACCGTACTTTTTAATTTATAAAGAAAACAAGATAAGATTGTATTTTGATTATGAAATGTTTTGTATAAAATGTGGACTGTAGAAGCCAGATACCCTATCAGACAGGAAGTGATAACAAGTCAAGATAAGGAATGGACTGGTATATCAGCAATATTCGAAAACACAGTAGAAGATCTAATTTATTTCACTATTCCAATTAACTACGCAACAAAATCTATTATTTTTAATCAAGTACGGATCCTAAAATAATTGCCGACTAAATGAATTAGATGGACGGTCTGTATGAGAATGTTCTACTGAGTCGTGGAAATTACAATATCCATACGCGTTGCTTGATGGGCTTGTTCATATCAGTACGAGTAATCTCCTGGGTCAGCTCTGTATTCGTTATCGCAATATAATCAGGTTTGCGTTTGATCACGTTCATCCCTGTCCACTTGGATTTAAAACAAACTCGAGTAATAATCATTTTACTGTAAAATATTTTATTTAAATATCAAAGTAGTAGTTCAAAAAACGTATAAATAAATATAGATTTAAAAAGGTGTTTTTTTAAATTTGTCATTTTGGCGCATCAGAATAATTCTGAGACATTGATACTGCTAATGCATCGTGGCACTATCTTTGCTTTGTGTTACTTTCGATGCATCGCCATTTTGACACGTCCTGAATCGAATCGTTGATTTGATGCATTGAATCGAATCCCATTATTTTTCGATGGATCCCACACCCTAGAGTAACAAGTAAATAAGTAGATCCCACATCTTAAAGTAACAAATAATAATGTAGATATGATACTTACTAAGAGTTAAGTGAACAGAAACCTGCGTAGTATTACAACAACTTTCAACTATTTGTTGAACTATTAAAACTAGTATTATTTGTTGAATTTGACTCTTGTCAGTTTTACTTTCAATAATTTTTTTATTTTATTTAATTACTGACTCAAAATTGCCCACTTCCATTGTGAATTGAACAATCAATTCCAAATACTGTTATATAGTTAGATAAGCTTCTGTATGATTTATCCAAGACATCCCTTTCACCAAAAATCATGAAAAATATGTGTTAAATGATAAAATTAAAACGGAGACTCATTATCAGTTACAAATAAACATATTAGGGTAGTTTAGAAAACAAATACAACTATATTTTACTTTTCTAAGAAAGTAAATTATTACATAATTATTATGCTTTATAACAAATAAAATAAAACGTAGGTAATTTTGATTTCAAATTAACTTTGATGTAATCAATTGACCTAAACTAAATAATTAGTTGATGCTAGTCCCAAAGTGTTTATTTTATTATTCTGTTTCTTTCTTTAAGAAATCTTCAATCCAATGTCAATGTTGAAGTATAGTTATTGTTAAACACTTCTATTATTGTTCTGTTATCCAGGTTAGAATATGAGTTATAGTTCTTCTATCCCTTATTTATATTTATTTTAAAACAGTCACTACAGTTATGTCTATTTAAATTTTCATCAGCTTAAATATAGTTAGTATAGAACAGTTCAAGAAAAGAATCATTTATTGGTTAATTTCTTTGGGAAAAGAAGCAACAGAAGGCCTGTTGTTTCCAGTCTATGTTACAGAGACATTGAACGGCTTGTGGTGCATTAAAAACTAAAGAAAATTATTGTTGCCTAATTTATAACTTTGGAATTATCATGTTGAGTTTTGAGTTTTTTTCACTCATTGGTTCAAGTGTAAATTTGAATTACTTAATAAATGTAATTTTTTAGTAAATTAACACTTTTTGTGTACATTATTAGTTTCTTTACTAATTTTATTTCCAGAAATGTTCTCATTCAAAACTGTGTGCTTGAGTGCACTTAATAATTATCCTCTTTTTTTTAATATTAGAATAAAGGAAAGATAAATATTTAATCTCATAATTTATACTAAGAAATGTAATAATTTATGGGATAGTGTAGCTAATTAATCCTGTTTTTAAGTCTTCCTAAAGGATTGATATTTTAACATTCAAATAAAAAAAGTATGATTTACTGATTCACTATCTGAAGGTTCATGGAGTCAGAGGTAGAGTTGCACGAGGCACTGCAAGAGATGCACGCTGTGGCCACTGTGCCAGACCTGTATCCCATTGTGGTCTCGCTCAGTGCCGTTCCTTCATTGTTGGAGCTGCTCTCTCATGAGAACACTGACATCTCAGTTGGAGTTGTTGATCTTCTTCAAGTGAGTAATCTGTTTCATAGTTTCATCCAAATAGAATAAGAAGTATTAGAGGAAGCTGTTGGTAGCCTACTGCAGATAATATTACTAAGCAACAAATCAGATTTGGAGTGGTGAATATCTTTGCTCTGACAGCAGTGTGTTTATTAAATTATTATTTTTATATGCCTTGTTTTTATATATAGTGAACTATTTCAAAAAAAATTCCCATATGTAGAGCTTCTAATTTCAGTTATGTTATGGTCAATTAATTTATATCTTTTTTCTATAAAACTTTTTGGAATGATATAATTTACTTGAATGGAATTATAAATATTTCAGCAATATGTTAACATTAATACTTTAGTTTCTTGGTATACAGTTTATTCTTACCTATGTTGGATGCAATGGGTTGAAAGTAGATGGATTTACATGTGGAAGTTTATTTATGTAGGATTAAAAATGTTAATATTCACACATGCTGTGCGATTGTTGCTTCATTATGCCATAAAAAACTAAAAATTAATTGTATAAGACCACTTTGGGTTAACATACAATAAAATCACTTCAAATATGGAATTTCGAGATAATTCACTGACTTAGAAAAAAATAAATCATCTGTAATTCTCACATTCCGTCTTTAGGAGTACTGCTTGGTTTATGTCAAGTATGAGGGCCGTTCAGAAAGTATCCGCCGGTTGCTCATAGAATAGGAAGTGGAGGGGATAGTGCCACTATAGTAGCGTTGACGCGCAGGTCTCGTCAGTCGGCATCCAGCCATGGTACTGTGAAGGCCGTCCAAGCGCTAGTTCGTTTTCTGTAGCTTGTGAAAATGGCGTCTGTCATAGAAAGTCTCGCCAAATGTGAGGTGCGATCTGTCATTAGATTTTTTACAGCCAAACAGTATTCAGTGGCAGCCATTCATAGAGAACTGTGCACTGTGTATGGACCGGCAGCAATGAGTGAAGGAATTGTACGGGAATGGGTCAGAAATTTCAAAAACTGCCGAACTAACGTCCATGATGAAGAGAGGAGTGGCAGACCATCTGTGAGTTACCGATGGACTTGTCGAGAAAATCAATGAGAGGATTTGTGGAAAATGACGGTTCACAGTCTCAGACCTTTGGGATGAATGTCAACAGATTTCTAGGACTGTTTTGTACGAGATAGTGACAGAAAGGTTAGGCTACAAGAAATTCTGTGCTCGATGGGTCCCGACAATTCTGTCAGAAAACCACAAAAACCAGCGAATAGACTGCTATTGACTTTCTTATGCGCTATGATTAAGATGGTCATTCTTTTCTGAACCGAATTGTAACAGGCGATGAAACATGGGTTAAATACATGAATCCGGAGACCAAAGAACAATCAAAAGTGTGGGGTCATACACACTCGCCACACAAACCAACGATAGCCCGGCAGGAAGTTAATGGCAACTATGATTTGAGACGCAAAAGGAATTCTTCTTGTGGAGTTTATGGAATGTGGGGCAACAATCAACGCAGATTCATACGTTGAAACTTTAAAAAAACCTACGAAGGGCAATTCAGAACAAACGCCACGGTTTATTGTCGTCTGGCGTCATTTTCCTTCATGACAACGCCCGACCCCACAATGCTCGAAAAACCAAAGACCTTCTTGAACAATTTCAATGGGATGTTTTTAGCCATCCACCATACAGCCCAGATTTAGCTCCCAGTGACTTTCATCTGTTCATGCACTTGAAGAAATGGCTGGGCTCTCAGAGGTTTGAGGACGATGAGGAACTCAAGAATGCAGTCTCTGGCTGACTCAAGGCACAGGCGGCCGATTTTTATTCTGAAGGGATTTGTAAGTTAGTGCAAAGATATGATGTGTTTGAATGTTTTTGGAAATTATGTTGAAAAATAGCTGAAAGATGTAGTTTTAGGATGTATATAATAAAATATTTTTAATTATGTCTGAGTTTTATTTAAAGCACACGGAGGTTACTTTCCGAACGGCCCTCGTATATTACCATATACAAGTATTGTACATACATACCATCACAAAGTCAAAGTGCTTTATTTATCCAATTAAACATACAATGTTATATGACAGGTCTTGAATATATCATAAAAAAAACAATATGATTGAGTCACAATATGATAATTATTTACAACAAAACCTCAATTAAAATATTCAAGCTTTAAAACATAACCACCAAAATATGTCCACAGTCTATGACCTGTCAGCTTATGGGTTAAATTCTTATATAACTATAGAATGCAGATTTAATTAAATATTTTATTTTTGAATTATTTAAATTGTTTAATTGCTTTTCATTCTTCTGGTAATATATTATAAAAATGTAGGCCCAAATATGAAATTTTAAAGTGGGTTGTTCGGTGGGAAGGTATTTCTAACAGGTGATGATGTCAAGTACTATATTAATGCTTCTGGTTTTTTTCTTTGAATGGTATATCCTTATAAACGTAACAAATAACTTCAAGAATAAAAATACTGTAAACTGTCATAATTTCAAATTGTTGGAAAATAAATCTACAAGATTCATTATATTTTAGACTACCCAAAATTCTATTGCACGTTTTTGTATTTTAAAAATAGTTTCTATGAAATGTAAACCCTCCCCCAACAAGTTATCACGTATCTAAGAAAAAATCCAATATAAACAAAGTAAACTAGCTTAGCTGTTTTTTCAATTGTTAAATCTCTTATCTTCCGGATTTCAAAGCAAGCAAAGCTAAATCTATTACTTAATTTATTAATTTGTACTTAATAATGCAGTGCTTCATCCACAACTACATCCAGAAAATTGGAGTGTGCTAACGAAGTAATTTGATTATTTAAAAAATGTACTTGAATTGGGCTAGTTTTATTTTAAATAAAATTTAAAATCTGTATTTTTAAAATTTTGTGAAAGTTTGTGATATTTTAGCCAATTAAACAATTCATATAAGCAATTTGGGGTTAAGTGTTAGAGAGGACGTTACAGTCCTAACTTCACCCCTTTAATAAAGGCATTTTTCATTCATTTCATTTCAATTTGAAACATTTTGGGGTGAGCTATCATTGTTTTGTGATTTTACTAGTGCAGTAGTGTCTTCTGCAAACAAAACAATTTCTTTTGTCATATTTTGAGGAAGATTATTGTTGTATATTAAAAAAATCAATGGGCCCAAAACGGATCCCTGTGGTACTCCAGGTTGTATTGGCATATTTGAAGACCGAAACATGATTATCTTATTAATTTAAGGAATTCAACTTCTACAACCTGGCTGCTTGATAAAAAACTCAAGAAACATTTGAAAGATAGGCCTCTCACACCACAATTCTCCATTTTTTCACTTAAAATCTCAACGCAGTCAAAAGCTTTTTGTAGGTCGCAGAACAGCCACATACTGAGATGCCACTTAAAGAAACCACTGAGGATGCCACGTCACAGTATGGGCGAAAATAAACGCAGTTGTAGATTGTAATCCACATACTGTTTCGTTTTTGTTGAGAACAGAATAAAAAATCAGTTAAATCTATCAAGGCATTAGCTGTAAACAGATTTTTGCGGAATCCAAATTGGCTAGGACTTAATATTTATGCTTTGCCAAAAACAAATTAAGTCTTCTCTTAACAAGTGATACTTCAATTAGTTTAGAAAATACACTCAAAATTGACATTGGTCTGTAATTAGAACAATCTTTAGGATATTCCTTTTTAAACAAATGTTTTACTCGAACAAGCTTCAGGCAATCAGGGGAAATCTCACTACTGAAGGAGTTGTTGATAAATATAGTAAGAGGTTCAGCCAATAAATGAATGACAGATTCAAAAATCCGAGGAGCTATCTCATCAATACCAACAGCTTTATTACAATCAAAATTGTTAACTACTAATATAATTTCATTTTTTGTTGGAATTAGGAAAAAAAAATAACATTTTAATTTTAAGTAATGCTAAATTTGTTTTTATTTAGTTATAACTGCCTCATTAGATACATATGTTATTTGTAAGTATATATATTACATTATATTATTATATTATAATATATATTACAAATACAAAATATACAAAGCATATTATCTTACTTTATTGGCAATGTATATATAAAATACAATAGTTACATTTTAAATAAAAATCCTCCTAACAATAAAAGTGAACTTAGAAAAACTCACTTTGTATCAGACAAATTGGTTGGTAGCTGGCATGCTAGGAGATCACATATGACAATTAAGCTAGCAAAATCGTAGATCTTTAGTACCACCCAGGAGACATGTCCAACTTAAAGATTGCTGTGGATGCAAATAACTTCAACCCCCAAGAGTCAAAGTTCAAACTATGGAACAGATGATTGTCCATTGCTTTTTTTTCATTTAAATCAAATTTCTTTTTGTCACACTGCTAAACCCAGGAACATCCTGACAAAAATTTAAAATGTCCTTGACGATCGCATTTTCTTCATGTTCCTCACTACCAATTTCATGTTTAGACTTAGGCCATAGCACATTCCACGCATTTGTGAGACGTTCCTATGTTACATTTGCCCAAGCACTCACTAGACTGTAGTAGCAGTCCTTAAGGTTTAATTTTTTTGTTAACACAATCACACTTTCTTTTTGTTTCTTTCCTAAAAGTAGTTGCCAAAGCAGTTCTGTCCTATACACTCTTTTCTTTTTTTCAATGACACCCTGATCCATTGGCTGCAATCATTTGGTAGAAGGAATATAACTGAAAAGTCTTCACCAATTTTGTTTAAAGCATCAGTGGATGAGTGGAAGCATTGTCAATTATTAACAGAACTTTTCCGGTATTATCTCTTTTTTCTCTAAATTTTGTTACCACAAATATAAATGTAATTGAATACCAGTAAAAAAATATCAGATGGCATCCAAAAGTTTTTTGGGCCTTGTGCGTTAGAGGGAGACATGTCAAGTTCTTCAAAGATGATTTTGACATTTTAGTGATTTAAATTTAGGCACTAATGAACAAACAATCTTCCATACCCACATACAATAAAAGTAAATAGTTATGTACAGTATTATACTGAACAATCAGATAGAAACCAAACATGTAAACGCTTTGACAAACAACACAGCGTTCACTGAGACAATAGACAGCGACCGGGCCGGTGTGTCATACGTTATGCTCTTTGTCTGCACTAAGTTCACCGGCGTGCACATCCTATATAGTATGTCTGGTGAAGGAAAATGTTTACGTCATCCATGCTGTGTGTTCAGTAAAGGAATGACGCGCTATTGCCCAGAAATTTATTTATGCACACTAATGTTCTTTCTTCGTGGTGGCATTTGGATTAGTTGACATTCAGATTACAGAAATTATGATTAAAGAGATTCTACCGTAAATGGATACATAAATGAAAAAGTTTCACAATAATTTCTTTGTGTTGTTTTAGCCCCAGATTAACAATTCAGGGCATTTTAAAATTTATGTAGGGTGGTATTGGTTTAATGTCAATTTAAATTAAATTCATGATAAACTAACAAATTATGTACAATACCTTAAGCTGAAAAATCTTGGATTAATATCTTCCAAATTCATAGCATTTTAAATTTTTGTTATGTCTGTAGGAGTTAACAGATGTAGATATCCTGCATGAAAGTCAGGAAGGTGCAGACGCACTGATAGATGCATTACTAAATCAGCAAGTCTGCGCCCTTCTCACACAGAACTTGGAACGACTAGATGAAGCTGTCAAGGAGGAGGCAGATGGTGTTCACAACACTCTAGGTACCCTTAAAATGATGACAGATAATTCTTTATATCAGACTAAACATTTCTTTAACATTTTTTTATTTTTTGAACAAAGCAAGCGAATGTGATACAACAAAAATTTATTAAAGTATAAGTTAATTCATTTCCTTTATGAATCCTTCTGGTTTGAGGCAGGTAAACATTACTTAAATTGATTACCGTAATATTTTGCTCTTATATTATAATCAATTTGTGTTGTCTCATATGATGTTCATTTGTTTAGTATTTCCTTTATGGGATTAATGCCTAATATCAACAGTAGTAGGGAAAGGCCGGTTCTAAGACGTCTCATGGTGAGTTTTCGTCAAATGGTGAGTCGAGGGTGGGGGGTTTTAATTGATTTTTAATTGACCTTAATTGATATTTAATTGACCTTAATTGATTTTTAATTGACCTTAATGAGTTTTTAATTGGCGCTAATGCGATTGGTTGGGGAAGGTCACGTGACCGGATCCAAGATGGCGGCCGGATCCAAGATGGCTGCCCCAGTCCTGCCAACCTGTTGGGAATTTCCCTCAAATTCCCAAATTTCCCTCAAATTCCCTTTTTGTACTATATAAAATACACTATTAGCCTTGTTATACTATATAAAATGAACTTTTTTCTCACATCATACTATATAAAATACACTCTTAACCTAACTTTTACCATGTTATACTATATAAAATACACTATTAGCCCTGTTATACTATATAAAATACGATTATTTCAAGATGGCGACGTCATCCAAGATGGCGGAACCCGCCAAATTTCCTAACCTCACTTTCCAAATTTCCCTCCCAAATTTCCCTCAAATTCCCAAATTTCCCTCCAAAGTCCCACGTTATACTATATAAAATACACTCTGTTATACTATAACAAATGCAACATTTCATACTCTATGTGGCTTCCTTCGTACACTCTTAGCCTACGATCATGCGCGTGGAATTACTACATGAAACAGCTGTGCATTTGCACAGAGTGCAATCGCTACCAGCGCTCCCAGCAGCAATTTCCTAAAACATAAATATATATTAAACAAATTAGACAAAAAGCTATCAACCCCGCGTGGTCCAGTGGTTAGCGTACCCGACTCAACAAATATATCCCATATCTGCATTACCTGGTATATCTCTAATATTTAATTTATCAATTTCTTCTCGTTGTAACCATTTGAATTCTGAATGAGGGAGCGGCTCACTTAAGGCCTTTCCATATAAATTATTGGCGTCGAGATACAGTAAGTAGTTAGTGGGTTTCGTTGAGTCAAAGTCGGGTTAGGAGTCGGATGCAGAACCACTCGGACACAAGGTTGTTTTTTAATTCGATTGAATTGTGTCCAATTTATAACCAAGTGACTCATGAACAAACACACCACATACACAATCGATTGCACTCTGTGCAAATGCGCACCTGGCTGCAACCTTATCGAGGTACGTATAGTGTCGAGAACCTACAGACTTAACTACTACTTCAGCATGCACAAACATATTACGTAGATACTCACCCTGTATGGTCGGTAGACTGTTAGTAGAAAGCCTCTGAAGGAACGTCAACCTCCTCTACCAGCTCAGAGGTCACTCTTTTGATTTTTTTAAGGGCAAACAAAGAGGCTCCCACAGGAATGCACAGAGTGCAATGACCATATACCCCTGTGGTACGGAGAAACAAACCCTTGTAATGAGCCCCATCTATCGCTCATTACGTTGGTAGCCACACTGCCACCTTACCATAGAGATTTACGTAAAGCATGCAAAGATACTCACCTTGTATGGTCGATAGACTGTTAGTACAAAGCCTCTGAAGGAACGTCAACCTCCTCTACCAGCTCAGAGGTCACTCTTTTGATTTTTAAGGGCAAACAAAGAGGCTTCCACAGGAATGCACAGAGTGCAATGACCACATAACCCTGTGGTACGGAGAAACAAACCCTTGTAATGAGCCCCATCCATCGCTCATTCCGTTGGTAGCCACACTGCCACCTTACCATAGAGATTTACTCTAGATGTTTATAGTAAACCTCGTAGACCATGTAACTTGCGAACAAGATACACGGTATGAAAATCAATGGGATGCAGATTCCTTTCCTGTTTTCTTCAAATGCCTTGCAGCACCCGCAGTCGTGTGCTCGATTTTCTGGTGTTTTGAAACGCTTAAACATCTTGCAGCAATGTTCCATCTTTCTGAAACAATAACAGCACACATAAGAAAAAGAAAACCTCAAACAAAAGAACTTTGTTACTTTTCCCTCAAGTTAACGTACATACCTGGAAAATGTGTACAGCAGACGTGGATCCAACTTCTTTGATCAGTACCAAGTTGTCCGGTATTGATTCCCCCTCATGCAAAGTGTCGACGTATCTTCTAGGTAGAAACACCTTGATGTCCTCCTCCAAATGTGGATCAAACAGTATCGCAACGAGAGTATCACCGTATTTCGTACTTATGCGTGTAATACTTTTGACTGGATACTGGACGTTGGATGACAAATCTCCAACCTTGACAGTAATGTAGTTCATCGGAGTAGCAGCGTTGAAACGTTCGACAAAAGACGCCATGATAGACTGAGAAGAAAAGTGGAAATACAAGTCCTTTTATACTCACCGTTGACCTTGAGAGCCAGTCGTAGCGCCTGTCCTTGCATTCCTATGCACAGAGTGCAATGACAGGGCGTTGTTCGTCTAGACAGGGCTATGACTGTTAAGTCAAGGTCATTGCACGCAGGTGGCCGCACTCTGTGCATTGACAAGTCTTGACTTGTCGATCACAACCTTGATCTGACCCAAGTTTCCACACCACCCAAGGGGTATAGGGATTGCACTCTGTGCAATGGCGCGCTTTTTATTATAGTGGGTGTCCCCAGTAGGCATAATCCCACTTTCCGTATTGTAACTTGCCCCAACCATCGCAAGCTACGGTGATAGCCACTCCATAACAAGATTGCTACCTCCCAGTCACAAGATTACTCATATACAATGATGTTTTGAGTGCTCTAAACAATATTCTCGACGAAATCAGGTCCCAATTGGGTAAAATGAGAAGCCTGAAATGGTACATTGCTGTCCGTGTAACCATTTTCGACCCAAGTTTCCACACCACCCAAGGGGTATAGGGTTATTGGCGCGTTTTTTATTATAGTGGGTGTCCCCAGTAGGCATAATCCCACTTTCCGTATTGTAACTTGCCCCAACCATCGCAAGCTACGGTGATAGCCACTCCATAACAAAATTGCTATCTCCCAGTATTATTTTTGTGTTTTTTATTTTATACTTTTTTTGGATCCCCTATAAGTCTAGCCACCACTTTACTTGGAGAAGCCTTTCAATGTGACGCACAAACTTACAAAGGGCTTTTATTTTTTATTATTTTTTTTTCTTGTTACTAAAACATCCCTTACTCACACCCTGGACTTATAGAGTTTAAGCCAGCCATAGAGTGTTACACACATCCAAACTGTACGAGGGCCCATTGCATACTAGATGCATCTGCGACTCAAGGTCTTACGGGGATTAGCCCAGCCCCAAGCTGCAGGACCGCCTCAGGACTTATGCGTTTTACGGCTGCCTTAGAGAACAGTCGGGCGATTTTTTATTGAATTTGGGCCGCCCTCACCTCGACAGTTCATGTCCTGGACTTATGGAGTTTAGGCCAGCCATAGAACACACATTCCCACACAGAGCTAGGGATACGATAGTAACAATTTTTCCACAGTAAAATTATACACATTTAAATGCACGCGACTTATTGTAGTAAAACTGAGCACTTACTAAGGCGCACTTGCCATCACTAGCATGTTGCGGTAAACAACAAGGTAAAAACGTATACATGTCGGGAACTGTCCAAGACTCGTCGAGTTCCTGAACATTCCCGTGAAATTTGGAAAGAAATAACTTTTTCTCCAACCCTTTGGTATAGACTATATCAAAAGGTTTTAGTAAACTACGAACTAGTTTGAAGCTAAAAGGTACACATCCCTCCTCCCAAAGTATTTTGTGAAACTTACGCTCACACCAATTGTTAGCTTTCCGAGCAGCACTATTCAACTTACTTTTAGGATAAGGAGACTTGAAAACTATATTTACATTTACAAAAGGACCCACAATGACAAATTCTTTAACGATAAATCTATTGCGATTGTCTTTGAACCCATGAAACTCCACCACAGCCGGTGTCGACATGGTTATGATCAACCTACTGTGGGCTTTGTCTTCTTATACCAAACAATCTCGTCATGCAAACGGTCAGCGTCCCAACCGTTTACTTGCTGTGGTGGGGGAACATAGACCGAATCACTACGCATAACCCGATCAATGTGTTCAATCAGGTAAGGCTCGACACAGGTCAACTGTTCAATGTACCGTGAAATGCAAGGCAATAAGCTGACAAAGGTCAACCATTCCTCTTTAGTGAAAATTATAGCGGTTTCATTATCTATGTCGAAAAGCTCTACATAAGGTTTGTTGAAAATGTTACGGATAGTGTATTTAATGTCCACTTCAGTGAATCTCTTTTGTTGATCCTTATGACACAGAGCATAGGTAATTGAAGGTTCTATTTCTTTCAACTTTGAAAACTGCGCGTTGTTTAGTAAAACGTACTTACGCATGCCTTGCTTGTGAAACAAAATGCCCACTTGAAAGAGAAATTCATTAAAGAGGCCGACAGTGACAAATTTAGTAAAACCCGAGTTGAGATTGTACATTACCTTGAGAAAAGCTGTCAGATCCCGTTTGTCCGGTACCGTCACCAGAGTAGGTACACCTTCCTTGTCAACCAGTGGAAACTCTACTATAGAGACATCAGTGTCTGGAACAGCGGAGGATGATGATGCCATGGTGGTGGTGGAGCAGCGACTGAGACCGAGTGGGTGCTGAGCTTCCTTTTATAGGGCGTACGACACTAGAGAACTCTGTTGACAGTTCCAGTAAGTGGACTGTACTCGACTAGGGCGTCGTGAATAATCAAACAATAGGCTGTTGTACCTTTTGGAAAAGCGGTGGAAGATTCAAATTCAAGGCGGACGTCTACAGGTCCTGATTTGAGGTTCTCAGACTGTTTGGAACAGTCGATTACAAAAACGGGACAAGAATCAAAAGCTGTGCGACTCATAATGGGACTGGGTGAACTCGACCCGTAGTAGGAAGATTGAAACCTTGCGTACATTTCATACAACAGAGCGTCATCACCACGTATGTTATCATACGGGTAGTACTGAGAGTTTAGAAAGAGCTTTACATCCGACAGTGAACACTTGTCAAAGATACTAGCGTCCTTGGTTAAATCATTTTTCCTACTAGTTTGAAAGGCTAATATGACGTAACGCGGCTTTTCCAGTTGTGAAGAAGTCTTGATGGTTCAAGATTGTCTCGTACTTGTGGGAAGTTCAGGAAACTCGTGCAACTCCCAAGACCTGAAAGGCATTTCCAATACACGATCCTGTTCCAGCACCCGTAGTAATGACAACTTCATATCATCAGACACTTTTACGTAGGGAACCCGCCAGTAAATCATATCAATCGTCAACTTAAAATCAGTGGCCGCAACCTCCTTGTACAAGGCGTTCTTTACATTCGAAGACAAGAGCAAAATTAATTCCTGTCTTTGGTTGACAATGATTCTTTTGTAGTCCTCAAAGAACCCCATTAACAATTTCAAAGGAATACAAAAAGAAAACTCCTTCACCGTATTCAATGATCCTTTTCCAACCCAACTAGCGTTCATCAATCGCTTCTCATCGTCTGGAGTAAGGGTTACTAAATTCTTAATTGTGGATGTTATACCGACATTTTTAGATCGATCGACAATTACACCGCCAATCTCATATCTAATTTCGTTAATCAGAAACGCCATGGCATTGTTGACTAAATGTAAACTATCATACTGTGTCTGACCATCAGATTTTGTCAATTTACCAGTCACGTGTAAGTAACTCTCACAAGGGTATGTAAACCCATCCTGCTGTTGAATAGAAATACGCACCTCATCGTCCGGATTAAAAGTTGTCGATGTAAAAGGTGCATGAGTACGGTACTCGTACTCTGTCACACTTTCATCAAATTGCGCTTTACTACTTACGGACAACATATCGAAGACCGAGAGACTGTAAAAACTCCTTGTTCTTTGATGTTAACCGTTTCAAACGTAACAGGTGACTGATGCATATTGTCCTGTGTCCATCCAATTTATTGAAAATCAGACCCATCTTTACGTTTCAAGTGAAGTCTAATGTTGACCACTTCGTCCCTCAGATTTATCAAACGATTGTCTTGATCGGAGAGTCTAACTGTTATGTTTTCCAACCTCTTGACGCTTACTGGCAAGTAAATGACGTTACGGGGCGTTTCAACAATTTTAAACCCAGGAGGTACGGCAGGGTAAAACTCGTGAATAACGTGACCTTCTGAACCGTTTTGATAAGAACCTCTAACCACGTTACATTCGACTCGTATGACATTCACTTTAATAATGGCAACTGGTCTGTCCGACACGTGCCATTTATTTGGTTCAAGACTTGATCTGGAATAGCCCAACAGTGAACCTATGCTGTCTTCCTGAGAGAAATCAATTACCTTTTCACCGTAAATTTCCACTTTAAACGTATTGTTGTTGCCTCTAATCTTTAAATTCGGATCGTTGATTTTGTGTTCGATAAATTGTGTAATGTCGTCAATTTCATAAGAACCAGTCGGTATGTCGACAATTTTATCACCGTAATGGAACAAATTATTGTCTCCCTTCTCAACGTCAGGTATAGAGTTGTATGTTGTAAAATCTACCAATCCAATTTCCCAATCGCCCTCAGAAAGGTCTATTGCAGGAAAAATATTACAGCCAAACACTGAACTATTTCCACTCACACAAAACATAATGCTGCTCACTCTCTAAAAGTCGGGCACATACTAAAGTTGATTCATCAAAAACTCTAAACATAAATGACCGCAAATGTTGGAGCCAAAAGTCTGATGCGGAGTGTAGTTGTACAACACTTTACATCCTTGAAAATATTCTAGCAGGTCTGGTGGTGGTTGTAGGTTTCCAAAACTATCGAAATACGTCACCAAGTTGTCCACTTTTTTGTAACACACCCAGTGAGTACCCCTCCCACTGTTTGAATCTAAATTAACAATGGCATTTTCCTTCTTCCAGATATTCTGTGGTAAGGCGTCTCTCATAAAAACACCTCGAAAATGTGGTATTCTAAATTTACATGCATATCTGTCCAGGTCAAAGTTTGTAAGAGCCCGATCCGGTAAGTGTTTTAACGCAAACTTTTTTTTTTCTTATGTACGACTTTAGGTGATCCATTTCCCTGCTTGTACGGCTTTAAGTAGTATCCCTCTCCCTTTTTGTACGGCAATTGCACTCTGTGCAAATAACAGTAACCTTTACCTCGCCGCTTTGCGACCTTCTTCTTTTTGCATACGCGTCGTCTCTTCATTGTACCACCCAGCTTTTTCTTGGCATTCATAGCTGTTGTCACGGACCAAGCTGCGGCTCGTTCTGCTAAAGAAGCGTCTGATGATTTAACCCTATTCCAAGCCTTATCGGCCAGCTGTTGATCCGCCTGTCTACGGTGTTGATTGTCACTATATTTGGAATATGCAATGTCGTGCTCCTTACAGGCCTCGTCCAACTTGTTAATTCCCTGATCACCACGAGCTAACCTCTCCCTTAATTTGGTGCCTGGACCACAGTACCTGTAACCTCCTGGCAGATGAAGTTCCACTGGTAGTAGATCGATCCCTTTGTTAAGTGCTGAACTGGCAAAACTACCGACTGTCTCTAGTAGTCCACACCCTTTGACTGTTGAATGACGACTGACTTTTTTCTTGTTAACTCTTGGCATTATAAAGATCAAATGACTGTCTCTATTCAAATTCAAGGGTTTTTATTCGTGTGATCTAACTCTAGTAGCTTCGTTTAAGAAATACGGTCGTACAATATGTTTGTCGATCCACTCCTCTTTAGACAAACTGTGGATCTGATCTTGAGGTGGTAATATGCGATAGTATATATCGTAAAGTAATGCGCTCATTGCTCGTACAAGATAATTCAAAGTTACAGCGTCTTGCATCGTGACTGGATCACCCACAGAGGAAAGCTTTTTATCTCCGAAATCCCACTCATTAGCGGTCTGTTTAGGAATCCACTTTTCCCGTACCACGTTAAGAGATCCTGAAAGGTAGTTTTGAGTCACTGCATCTTGAGGCTCAACAGGATCTTTGATTGACGTTAATCGCATATTGTTAAACTCCCATCCGCTTTTAGCCTTTTTCGGGCTATTAGCCGTCAGGTACTTCTTTGTAACTACGTCTGCATCATCTATTGGGTCGGCCACCTCAACCAACCGTTTTTTCCCAAAGTGCCAAAAGGTGCCGTATCTAGGTGGAACAAGAGAGTCTACGTACAATTTAGTTGCAGCATCTTTTGCTTCAATAGGATTCTGAACATTTGCTATATACCTGTTTTTAGCATTAATGTATTTATCCTCGAATAATACACAATGTTCACCTACAATCTTTAGACTGACTGCATCATTTTGACCTATTGCATCGCCTATATTTGCTAAAACTCTATTTTGCATATCATAGTTTCCTTCAGGAGTCAATTTAAATCCTTCACCTCGTGCTCCTTTAGGCACAGCAGCAGCACCTTTTTGAACTAACTGACGTCCGAACTTGTCGATAGACATTACGATAATGGTTACAAAATAAAGTTATCAAAGTCTTTTATAATATCCGCCTCCTTGAGCTCCTCCAGAATGGCGATAATCTCATTATTGTGACCACTGTTACCTGCTTCTTTAGATGCTAACAACAGACGCAAACGATCAACCAATTCATTAGGGTCATCCCAGTACCGGTAGTCGACTTTGGATTTCTCAACTTCCATTAGCAAACCCTCTCCCAACTTTGTTCTCTTTATAAATGGTGAAAAGTGGTTGACTTGGTCTTTTTCTAGACGCTGGAGAAGCATGTAGTAAGGGTAGTTTCTTTTATTTTTTGGTGGAAACATATTTGATATAATATTCGTGTACTTGTAGCCTCTGTTGGATTTTATTCCTCTTCCATCTTCACGCTTGTGAACACCAGTTGCCTCAACATTTGCTTGTACACTTTTAAATCATTGTCGTTGAACGATCCACTCTGCGGATGTTTCTTGAAAATCAACTCAAACAGTCCAGGTGTTCCCTTGTATTCAACTCCATTTATAATTATATCGTTATTGGAAAAGCTAACCGGATACGATCCCATTTTCCACTCGTTGCCATCATAGTGAATGCCGTACGTGAAATCAGCTTCTTCCTTATCGTCTGTTTGAATAAACTGAAGGTAGGTGCTTAACATGTCTCCAATGTTGTTTGCACGAATAAATGCATCAAACTCTGACGCTAAAGACGGTCTTCCAGATGCCTGCTCAGGCTCAAAAACCTCCTCCTCCCGCTCCTCCTCCACTTCCTCTTCATTCTCCTCTTTGGGCTCTTGCTTGATCTCTTTGGTAGCAACAACCGTCTTTGTCAACTGTTTTAGCGGGTCAATCAATGGTTTGTACTGTACTTCCAACGAACGTTGTGTTTGAATTGAACTGCTTTTAATATCGCGCAACTTTTGCCTTATACTATCCTGCAGCATCTTTATTTCTCGTATAAGATGTTCATCCTTGAACGTCATCTTGTCGAATAACTAATTTAAGATATCACATCCTTATTTATTGAGTTTTTACAGTCTCTCCCCGCTGTGGATAGTTGTAACCGACCTTCTTCTTGCTACCTCATGCACTCTTGTGCTCCCATCCATATTCTTACGGAATCCCCTCAGGTTATTTTTCTGTTTTCATGTTTTTCTGTTTTCATGTTTTCCTGTTTTTCTGTTTTTCCGTTTTCCTGTTTTTCTGTTTTTCTGTTTTCCTGTTTTTCTGTCTTTCTGTTTTCCTGTTTTCCTGTTTTTCCGTTTTCCTGTTTTTCTGTTTTTCCGTTTTTCTGTTTTTCCGTTTTTTTGTTTTCCTGTTTTTCTGTTTTCCTGTTTTTCTGTTTTCCTGTTTTCATGTTTTCCCGTTTTCCTGTTCTTCTGTTCTTAAGTCTCTCTGTTTCGCAATATGCAGCAAAAGAAGTGGGCCCAAAACTGTTGCTTCCAACGTATCTATTCGCCTTTTAAAACGTAGCCTGTCTAACGTCATTTTTTGCACAATCAATGATTTGCGATCCTCATTCATAGGTAGGTGGTACTCTCTTGTCACAAGAGGCTGACTTAAACTAACCTTCAGCATCATGTTGTAAAACTTTGACAAACTCGTCGAGTCCGACGCGGTATCTACCATCGTTGATGTTACGTTCTTTGTCCACTACAACGAATTTGTTCTTACCACTGTTCCATGCGGTGGCACACAACTCTTTGAATCTCCCATAAGACATGTCCGTATTTATATGATCATCGTATATGTGTCTTAGATTTCTGTCATCTTGCTTAAACACAATAATAAAGTTTGCATTGTCTCTAATCAGCTGTTTGGGTATTCTACTGTACGTTTGACAAAGGTAAAAAGTATCAACATTCTGGTGTCGCCCCATTGTAAAGTAGTTTCTGATGTTGTCTTGCTTTTCACATGCGACATCATCAAACACCATCACAGAGTGTTCCATCACCTCGTTTGGATGAATCACCTCACCGTTGTCTGTGAAAGGGAAATATCCTATACCGGGTATAGTCAGTAGTACCTTCTCTAGCAACTTATACTTTGGCTGATGGAGTGATTTTGAAAACACGTAAACATTTTCAAACTTTAGTCCATTTGGATTAAACAACAAGTTTAACATTACATTAGTCTTGCCGGAATTTGAAGGTCCGCACATGATACATCGAACATGGTTTGGCAGCAGATCACTGTGTTTGCTCCTTTCCTTCATATCTCCTCCACAGTATACGTCAAAGTTTACGATAGGCAATTTGGGTGTTTTCATCTTAATGTCTAAGCTCAAACTGAGTAATTCACACAAGTTCACTTTTATTTATCCACGAATTGTGAGTACCATCAAAGCCAAGCCACTTAACCAGCACTTTGTTACCCTTTCTCCTCAACACCTTTTCCACCAGGTATACGTCACCGTGTCTGGTCTTGAGCAGTTCTTTTCCGTAAAAGCTTCCTTGAAGTATGTTGTTGCGGTAATCCTTTAGGTGATACGTAGTCGGTACAGTTGGACGCACCGCTTCCACAGTAAAAATCTCGTTTGTCCAGTTGGGTAGGTATCCCTTGTCGAAAACCTTTTTATACTTGCTTATCCTTACTTTGTCACCCACTTTGAACTCGATCTTTTCCTTCTTCTTATATTTTTGTCTATTCTTGTTAATGTTTCGTCTGACCAAATCCTCGTTCTTTTTGTTCACCTCAAAAGGTGCCATGCCAATTGTTCTATGTTTTCTCGTGTTGTACTCTTCCAACAGGTCGGGTAGGATTTTAATCCATTGGTAGTTGCCTAGTTCTGTGAATTTTCTCCACATTAGAGACTTGAGACTACGATTGAATCTCTCCAATATGGCTCCCTTCTTCTCGCTGTACACAGAGTAATGATTAATGTTGTGTTTCTTCATTAGCTTGGTGAATCCAGCGTTGTAAAACTCTTTTCCCATGTCGGTTTGCAGATGCGTCATCCGATTCTCCTCCAAAACAGGTTGTATAGCCTTGACGATTTCCTGTCCAGACTTGTCCTTGACTGGTATTGCGTAAGCGTATTTGGTAAAGCAGTTGATTACTGTGAGAATGTACTTGTAGCCCTTGTTAAACTTTGAGTATGGTATCATCTCCACCAAGTCAGCCTGATACAGATCGTCTACTCCTTTGACTTCCACAGGTCTGGTGGGAAATGTTCTTCTGGCTGGAGCGTGTAGCTCTTTGGCGATGATTTCTCTCACGTTCATAATTTGTATTGAATTGTGTCCAATTCATAACTAATTGAAATTGTTGTAAACCACAATATTTATTGGTTTTTAAGGGATTCCACAGCCCCTCCCCGCTGCGGAAAGTGAATGCGTCTCTGACGCTAAAGCCAACCTTCTTCTTCTTCTGTTTGCTACCTCCTGCACTCTTGTGCTCCCTTAAGTGAGTTGTTTCTCTATGTTTTTTTCATAAAAGGTAAAGGAAACGTAAGTATGAAATTTTTCCCGTAGTCTCTTTTCCTGCGCTATGTGCTTTTCCATTTCTAGATCTGCAAGTTTTCTTTTGCGACAGTTCCTGTTGTAATGAATACCACGTACAAAGTTCTTTAGGTCCATCCAATCCACAGTGTCGAGGTACGCCTGGAGATAATCCTGTTCCGAACTTATCGACTTCCAATGCTCCTCAATTATTGGATTAACTTCACTCATAAACTTCATGTCCTCTTCGTGCCATTTCCATTCGTATTCGTCACGTGGTTGAGCATACCATCTATTTCTAATACCATGTTCTCGCCACATAAAGTCCTTGTAGAGTTCCCACCCGTCTTGCTTGACGACTGGGTTGCAGTCACCGTCCAGGATGGGTGCTTGTTCAGAAGTAGCGTCGGATTCTCCATACATGTTGATAGCCTCTGGGACACTGACGATCGTTGTGAGTGAGGTGTATTTATACCTGGTATTCAACCTGGAAGGTTGATTGGGCGTTGCTGGCTTTTGAAGGTCGATTGGGCGTAGCCGGTTCTTGAAGGTCTATTGGACGTTGAGGGTCATTGCTTTTACGGGATTCCACAGCCCCTCCCCGCTGCGGAAAGTGGTAGCCGACCTTCTTCTATTTGCCACCTCCTGCACTCTTGTGCTCCCGTAGTCTTACTCGACCAACATTGCGTCCAAAGCAGCTCGATCTAACATGATCTCTTCATCGATGGAGTAGTGACCCCAGGGTACAGTCTTGATTCCTCCTTCCATGATGTATCTCTTGTCGTCCACTGCTGACAGAGCAATTTTGGTTTGCTCTACGCTATACAGGTCGTGCTTATAACTGCGTATTATGTTCATCCGTCTACGCATTTCACACTCTTCGTACTTGTTCTGCTGATGATCAGTCTTTAAAGTAACATCAACTGTGCTGTATAATTGGGTAAATATCTTGAGACACTCTGTATAATCTTCAAACTCTATATCTTTGTCGATCACGGTCTTTTTAACTCCCTAGGCTTTCTTTAGAATTCCTTTCTTTTCTGGATTCTCTGGATCAATCTCCGATCTGCTGGCGTACATCTTGGAACGCAGACCTACGTGTTCATACATAATCCGTCCGTTTAGTTCATCCTTAAACTTACCAATGACTTTCTGTTGACAATAGGCATTCCGTATCGGTTAGGATTCGGATAACCACTTGTGTCGAATAAGTTTATCATACACTTCATGTCGTTGTATACATTTTCAGTTTCAATCTGATAAGTTAAGGAATCGGTATCCGTATACTGTAGCTGAGCTCTTTCCCCGTATCTCTTCTTGATGACCTCATAATGAAAATCATACATCAGAGTCTTTGAAAGATCCAATATACTCATCCCAACATAGATTGCCTTGTTGAACATCAGACGGGTTTTACCCATATGCACTGCTGCAAGATTTTCCGTAAAGATGGTGCGACTTTTGAAATTTGGTTGGGCTATCCACTTGTCAGCTTGTTTGTCCTTGATTGCGAGACGAATATCAACTCTGTTCAATATATTTTCCATGGTTTTCCCGAATACAGAGTTATTCATGAGTTTAAAAAACTCCTTCTCGAACTCGTTTTTGGCTTGGGCCTCTTGTTGGTGTTGAGGTCAATGTATGTTCTCAGCCATGCGCATTGCGAGAAGCTGATGGCTCGATGTATCTTCTTTAGTTTCAATCCAAGGGTAATATATAGCTTCAGGTTGCGATAGTGAAGAACATACTTTTCCTTATGGAAGAGTGTGAGCAGTAGCTTTTTATCTTTGGATCCTGGAGGTACAAGCTGTTCAGGTGCGAGAGGATAGTCAGAGTGGGCATCGTGAAGCTCCCGGGGATACTCCAAGTAGACTTCCAATATGTACCCATTTGGATCGTCGTCCGCTATCTCCATGACATCAATTGATTCGGGATCTTCTACCCATTTGAACTCTGAGCATGGCATTGGTTGACTCATCGCCCAGCCATATAGGTTATTGGCGTCCAGATACAAGAGGTAGGTGCTTGCCTTCTCCATGTTGTAATCATCCATATACGGGTTATTGGCTTTTGCATATCGGTGCGAACACTGGGATACTCCTCCTCTGATCCCTTTGGTAATCATAAGCCGCATCTCGTTGTTGGTGAGAAGTTCGAGCTCTATCTTGGTGGTCTTCAGCATTGCACTCCACGCCAGTCCTGGAGCGGTGAAGTACCAGGCTGGATCCAGTTTATATGTCTCTAGACATACATCCCTAAACTTCTCGATGATATCTGCCAAGAGCAACACATCTGTTTGATTATATAATAAGGTGTACTCCTTCATATCTCGAATTTTAAACGTCTCCCACACTGTCTTGGCGTGTTGGTATTCTTTATCCTCGATGTCAGTATTGTTTAGCTTGTTATAGAAATCCTTCTGTGCTGGAAGTGAAGTAAGTTGGTATTTCTCGGGAGCATCCATAAAATCGTAGGGATAAATTCCTTTCTTGACCAGCAGCTTGAGCTGTTCTCCAGAGTAATACTTGGTTGTATGACAAAATTGAGACAATTCCAAGTTTTCTGCCAGCTTCTCGAGACTCATTGCCATAAAGCGACATGAGTCGAGGAATCTCAGCTTGACTCCACCCTCTATCTCTACGGTGTAAGAGATAGCGCTCTCCGTTGTTCGGTATCACGCTGATGGTTTCATCGTTTAAGCCAAACATCTTTATGAATAGGTGGGTATCGTAGCCGCTCAGATTGTGCATGAAGATTGGTATGAAATTTGGCTTTCTATATTTCAGGTTGCAGTTGTTGTGGGCGATACCTCTGAATTTCCCGGTCAGGTGGTCGTGATCTCTAACTTTGTAGTCTTCGAGATTCGTAATGGCTTCTCACAGATGTGGCAGACTGTAGAGTTGGTAATGGTGTTCATATCTTCTGGGGTGATTTCCATTGGTTTTGCTGCTGCTTTAGAATAAAGGTGATGAATTTTCCTCGACTCATTGAATAAACTCTCTACAAAGACTTTGGCGGCGTCCTCTCCAAAGTATTTTACAGGTGGACCATATTCTCCCTCAGCATACACAATGTAATAGGAGAAACTAATGGCGTTGTGTTTTTGGTACTTCTTCGTAGATGAGTGTTTGGGCTGTTGATCCTCTTGACATTCTTCTTCTTCTTGCTCGTTTTCTATGGGTTCCAGCATGCATTCGAAGTCAGCATAACCAGCAAACGGAACTCGCATCTTTTTGTTACCCTCTTCGAATTTGATTTTACTTCCTTCCTTGGGCATCTCGATGCGGACTGGATCGTGCTCCTTACAATACTCGAGATGGGAGGATAGCAAATCCTCGCGACCATAGTGTTGGAGACAGCGGCGGCATATCCACCTCTTATGGTCATGCTTGGAGAATTGACTACTGACCAATCTGCTAAGATCTTTTATTAGACAGTAGTGAGCGTTGGCCTCGTCTTTGATGTACAGTAGGTCGATGTGTATATGCTGCTCTTGATTCGTTATGCGTAGAGGGTAGACCACAAACTTTTCATCGTATGCGTATACGTTGATCGATATGCCTGATCGCTTTTCAAACAGCTGGATGTTGTCAAGACTGACAGGGAAGGCGATATCTCGTAGAAACGGTTCCAGTTCATTCTCGTAAGGCAGGTAGTGTTGCACACGACGAGGTTGCTCTGTGTAATCTACAGGATGTAGGGCTGCCAGCACTGACCATATAAAGCACTTTTCGTCATTATTCATCACGTTTAGCACGGCCTTCTTGGTGGTGATATTCTTGGGAAGCTCTATATATGTAGATCCGCGCAGTGGGACGTATTTATTGACAGCTAGTTTCACTGATATAATTTTCTTGATGGACCACCCCGATCCTTTGGCATAAAATTCATCCATTTCTGCGAGAAGCTGACCCTCGACGTCCTTTAGATAGTCCTCGATATCGGTGGTAGGTAAAATGGTTGAATTTTTCGTTTTGAAATTCATCTCCTTGGTCTCTTCCAGATCGTTGACGGGCTTCTTATACTCTACAAGGAATACAACGTTGGTCTTGATGTTTTCAGCTCTGTTGTGCTCCACAATTTTCTCTTGGAGCAGTGGTCGAGAAGTTTGAAGAAATGAAGCAGGATCCTTCATTTTCGGAGTGTTCTTTATGAGATAGGTTTTCATCCGGCTATTGAAGGCGCTTTCAACTTCTTCTATTTGGAGCTGTTTTCCTCCAATAATGGTTCCCATAGTCGCCTTCACGTTGTTATATGCGTTGACAATAGTGGAACGGACGGTATTGATAATGGAGGTGCTGGTTGACGGTTGGGGTACGACCTCGAAGCGAGCAGCCTTAGAAGTGGAGGGGGCTGGCTCGTCTGCTTTCCTCTTGAGGTGAGCGGGGCTACATTTCTTGAGGTGCCGGCTGCGGTTGGAGAGGGTAATCATCGTTCCGCAGGAAGGGCAAGGTCGCTGGGGCTCCCGAGTCGTTGTAGGCCCAGTGCAGCTCTTGAGGTGGCGAGCTATGTGCGCCTTGGATGTGGTCTTGCTGCATCTGGGGCATGCAATCTGTTGGGGTTCATGCTGAAACAGAATGACAATTTGTATTAGTAACATGGTCATTAAGGTAATCTATGCAAATACCGTAAAGAGAACGGTAATCTAAGTCTAAAGTTTGCTTAGGGACATTAGGGTTACGGAAATGCTACAGTAATGATGTATAGGTGCTTACATGTATTAGATGGGTGCGGTTGCTGTAGGAAGACGAAGTCAAGTGATGGGGTGGTGGCAGGTTTCTGTGAGAATAGTTGATCTGCAACAAATGAAACACAATATCGTAAAACTCTCAATATCTATCTACTCGGGTATGTATAATACTAGAAATGCCTGTAGAAAATGTTTTTCAATATCTTGGTAAAGGTAAGGTAGGTTAGGTTATGTCTCTAGAGAGTAAAATGAATTTATAGGTTATGTGTACTTACTATACGGTTGCAATAGATGCGTTGTAAATAGCGGAGCTGCTAGATGTGTCTCATTCAAAAGTGTGAGACTGAATGAGGTTTGACCAGAAATCTTCGTAATATATATTACTACTACGTTAATCTAAAAAGTAACAAGGTTCTAAGTTGTTATTGATTGTTGTTATTATTGTTGTTATAATATGTTCTAAGTTGTTCTAAGTTGGTTTATTTATATACGTTTATATTTTTTATTTGTTTACATAATAGTAACATTTTAATTTTATTTTACGTCTGGCTGGTAGTGGCCCGTTCCCCTCCCACAGGCATGTGCCCATGAGGGGAACTATTTCCACCGTTTATATGATCTGTATTTTGTAATTGATGTTTTTGGAAATAAAAATGCTTATCTATCTATCTATCTATCTAAGTATATTTTAGGTTATGTTAAAAAAAAAGTGAGGTTATGTTTGATATTTATGAAGACTTACTTGTAATAATAGTAGATGGAGATAGCAGAGATGTTGTCAATTTGAATCTCGTAGGCTGACTGTGGTTTGGTCTGAAATCATCGAAATAAATGGGTTAAAATACTACTACGTAGATCAAAATATTATTTTATTAGATGCTACTACGTTAATCAAAAAAGTAACAAGGTTCTAAGTATATTTTAGGTTATGTTTGAGTAATGTATCCTAGTTGGATTGTAAACTAGATTTATGGTGGAACATAGTGTATATATAGTGTTCCTTGAACACATTCAAGTACACCCTGAATGTGACGTAATGTTGGGGGTCTTGACTAACACAATTGTATCATAATAGGCTAAGCTTGTGAGCGAGTGGTATGAGTTTTTAGTATTCTACACCTGACGTGACTATGTTAAAGACTAATACAGTATATATTATTGAATATTGTAGTAACCAACTGTGGTTATAAGGTAGTTGTTTGTATGTACTTACTCAAATTGAAGGTTCAAAGTTGTGCAGCAGAAGAGCAGTTGTAGAGGCAGGTAGATGCTTGATGATCCACAGTTGGAAGGCACACTGACAGCCGTTGTGAGTGAGGGGTATATATATACCAGGATCAGACGACCACGCCTGTGGTTAGGTAACCGCACCTGGCAAACCAGACAAGGTCTGGGAAAGGTTACCGCGTCCGGCACGCCCAAGGTTGTTGTAATTATACTGTCTGGAGGTCGGCGCGGTAATAACTTGTCTCGAGGCCGGACTGTCTGGAGGTCAGCGCGGTAAAAACTTGTCTCGAGGCCAGACTGTCCGAATGTCGGTTCTGACTTGGTAGGATGTTAGTCGGATGGGTACCGGAAGTGGAAACGGAAGTGGACCGGAAGTGGAAACGGAAGTGGAACCGGAAGTCAACCGGAAGTGGACCGGAAGTGGAACCGGAAGTCAACCGGAAGTAGACCGGAATCAACCGGAAGTAGACCGGAAGTCAACCGGAAGTGGACCGGAAGTCAACCGGAAGTGGACCGGAAGTCAACCGGAAGTGGAACCGGAAGTCAACCGGAAGTGGAACCGGAAATCAACCGGAAGTCAACCGGAAGTGGAACGGAAGTCAACCGGAAGTGGAACCGGAAGTCAACCGGAAGTAGACTGGAAGTAGACCGGAAGTCAACCGGAAGTACCCGAAGGAAAAGTCCGCCATCTTGGATGACGTCATCAATCAGAGCTCAGGGTGGTCACGTGACCTCCCCCAACCAATCTCATTAGCGCCAATTAAAAACTCATTAAGGTCAATTAAAAACTCATTAAAAACTCGTTAAGGTCAATTAAGAATCAATTAAGGTCAATTAAAAATCAATTGAGGTCAATTAAAAACTCATTAAGGTCAATTAAAAATCAATTAAAACCCCCCACCCTCGACTCACCATTTGACGAAAACTCACCATGAGACGTCTTAGAACCGGCCTTTCCCTACTACTATCAACATTTTTATTGATGCCTTTTTTCTCTAAACTAATCATTACTTCAAAAACTGAATATATTCTTTGAAATTTAACTTATTAGGCAACTCTTCTAATTTTTAATCAAAATAAACGAATATCTATAAATTGTTGTACGGTACTACAAGGTGTGTTTTTAAAATAAGTACCGTTTTGGAATCCCGCCGCTGTAGCGCTGCAGTCGGCGTTCAGCGCATGCATGCGGGGTACTACTATTTATTGGCAAGCCACAGCCGCCGTTACGGATCCATTCGACCGTATTTAAGGTCACTTATGACTGTTTAAAACTCATCCTCCGATTAAAAATGCCGCCAGGTTAGGTACATATTATGATAAGTTTTCGTAACGCTACAGGCTTGGAAGCAGCTGATATTCATTGAGAGATCTGTGACGTTTATTGAGAAAACATAATGAGTGATGGGATTGTTTGGAAATGGGCGAGAGCTTTTAAGGTAGCTGTACGAATGTGCAGTAGATACTTAAGTTACTAGGCCTATTATTACAGTTAGTTTTAGTTTTTATGCGTATAGCAATTTTGATGTATAAAGAACTTTAGTACGAAATTGTTGGTTTTTATTATTGTTCAAAATAGGCCTAAAATTAGTCAAATAAAAGTGATTAGTGTTTGTGCACAATGCCTGGAAAGTGCAAATTTCAGAACTTGTGGCTCGAAGAAGATAATTGGAAGAAGTGGCTTCAGAAAAATGAAAATGATGTACATTCAGCATTTTGTTTGTATTGCAAAAAATCATTTGATATTTCTCATTCGGGCTCAAATAGTATTAAGTAGCACTCTCAGGGATAAAAACATAGCTTGATAGAAAATAACCTAAAAAGTGGTAAGGTTGGCTGAGTGTGGAGACTACTTTAAGGATCCAGTCCTCCGTAGCCTCGTTTGAGCATGACGCCATAGTGAGCCACGCTCCATGTAAGTCTCCTCGAATTGAGGACGACTGCTGTCTGGAAGAGGATCAAAGAGTTCAATCCTCTTCATAAGCAGCCCCTCAACTTCCTCACCCTGGGCTTCTGTAAGGTTAGAGGAGGGATAGTCTGAAGGAGCCACCGCAGCCTTCAAGGTTGAGTGCATGTCTTTGAATGTCGGGGCTGACACGGCTGAAGTAGAAACCTCTGCCTGACCCTGTCTAGGCTTCTTCCGACTGTTCTCAGAGAGGGAGGAGTGGCGGTGTCAGTTCTCCCCTCTTCCTACCCCCCACCTACCTCGTCAGCTGACGATGTCTCCTTCTTCTTTTTTCGTTTCCGTCTCCCACTGAACTTTTGAGGGTCCCATGGGTTGCCTTCAGCAGCAAGCTTGGCCTGGATGGCTCTTTTTCCTTCGGCTGTCGTCAACTTGGACAGCCAATCCATTCAGGAGGTCATTCTCTTCCCTGTCAGAAAGATTCTCCCTCCCAGATGTGGAAAGCACCACATTTGAGCTGGAGGCCTCAGTGGTCTTTATGCTTGTGTTGGTGTCTAGGGCCTCACTGATCTTGGAATGTTTACTTGCCGAAGCAGTAAAAGAGGGAGGACTTGGTTTGTTCTGCCATTCGGTCCCACGTGTAGCTAGGGAAAGGATTGTCCGCCTGGCCAGAGCCCCGCATGGTCGGGTAAGGGTAGGTTACTGTGAGGGGTCGCCAAACCCCCACAACTCCGTTAAACGCACTGAATTAACCCCAACCTCCCAGTGCCACTCAGCCATCAGCATGGGCCACTTTACACCTTGGCTTAAGGGGGCTACTTACTCAATTAATGGGTGTTCAGCATGATTTTACACTGGTGCTTAGATTGATATTGGCAGCTCGCTACCAAAGAGTCTTTTAAGGACTTGCAGCCGAGATCAGCTGGGATTAGTAACAAACAGGGCCACAACATAAAGGATGCAGAATTCTAAGCTGCATAGCGGCAGGACACCGACCGCTCAGATAAATC
>JAQJVL010004054.1:0-50379 GCA_035578905.1 Stictocephala bisonia
ACTTTTTTTACCCTTATTTAACTTTTTATTTACAAATTTTAGAGGGAACGTGCCTTCAAAAATATTTTGGAAGCCCCTAAAGAAGGTCATACAGTTATCTTGAAAGGAGTTTCCAAATGAAATATCCCATTTCATGTCCCTTAATTCATTACAGAAGTTTGTAACACTTTTATTGGAGAAAATGCGCTTCTTGCTATGTGTAACATTTTTTTAGTTTTTGGGGATTGATCATCTGAAAGACTTATAAACAGTGCCCTGTGATCGGATATACCCAATTCTAAATTCAAAAGTGACTGACATGGATCTGGTTTCAATTTTGGTGTAAGAATATTATCTATACATGATTGTTTTGTGTCTGTAATTCTTGTAGGTGATCTGACATTAACACAGAAACCACATGATTCTACCATGGACAGGAATTCTAATCTTTGCTGAGGGTTGCTGCAGCCCTCCAAAACATCAACACTGAAATCCCCAGCAATATAAATCCTAGAACCACTATTTCTTTTAAACAATAAATTCAATAACGATTCTAATTTCCTTAAAAAATCTTTGAAATTTGATTTATTTGGATTTCTATTAACAGAAATAACAATAACTCCTAAACTCAAAATTTCTATTGAAGATACCTCAAAGATGGACTCTTCATTAAATATACACAGGTCATACATGTCAGGGCTTTTAAACATAAACAAATATATTTAGTACAATGTAACATGAATTAAGTACTAAAGTACTTTAATATCAAAAAGTGTAATAAATTTGATAACGAATTGCAAATGCAATAATGTAGTCATAATTGTATTCTTATACAGTTTATTTATGGTCATCGATCTATATAGCACAACTGAATTGCCGGCTGAGTGGCCGGCACGAGGTCTGATCGGCAAGGCAACCCGCACAACTGACTGGTAGATTGATGGGATTCGCCAGGCAGAATTACATTGAAAATCCCATAAGGCATGTTTTCTTAGCATTATTATTTAGAGTCCAAGGCACAATATAACATGCTACTTTAGTATTATAGTATCTTATTGTCAGTGCAGTGTTTATACAACACATACCTGGATATTTATTTACTCTAAAATGAATGGTTGTAAATAAAGAATGCTTTAAATAAATAACGGCAAACACTTTATTTACTGTACCACTTTAACACAGATGAATAGTATATTAAAATGTTATATACAATGACAATTATCAATTTTTACTTTTTGTAGTCACTTATACTACAACAATCATCTTGCCCGTTACCACAGTACGACATTTTTATTTAGTTCTAGTCGTAGGCCTTGTTTGTTGGCACTATATTATATTATATACAGTATATTATATTATATTTTGTCTTGCTCATATTGTCATTGTTGTTACGTGAAAGAGGACTTCATAGCCCTAACTTTAACTCTAAATAAAAGCATTTTCATTGTCATAGTTGTTATTATTCCCATTCAGCTAAGTATTAATATATTAAATGTTTTCGTCAAATACTATGAAATAGCTCTTTACCCGTGATTGCAACAGGTGAAATTAATAATTTTAATAAAATGGGGAAATGATATTACATACAAAAAACCATGCTGACTGTATTTGATATATGAAATCAGATAAGGTGAGGTGATGATTATTTTGCTGAAGCAGTTTCAATGTTAAAAAAAGATAAATAACAATGGGTCTTAAAAAACTAAAGTTAGACAATTTAAATTCTATGTGATGGATTATATATTTAAGTTTGCTAGAAAACAGTAACAATATATAAATATATGTAATTACAGTATAGTTTGTATTCTACTATTTACTTAGAAAAATAAATAGGAAATTACTTAACGATAAAATGACATTTCACAGTTCTTCACAGAACAGCTGTTACAGTTATAGGCAGCACAGAACCAAACCATCGCAGTCTAAAACATCAGAATAATACCATGCGTCTACATGAGGCGTTGAGTACAGTCCCATCAGTTGTGGGGTAGCGCCGTGCCGTTTTTGAGACAAGCCTCGCGGCGAGAGTTGGCGATCCAGTTCTCTTATATAGATTGTTGTTTATGATTAGATAATCAGAAAATAATTCTACGCTTTCCAAATGGATTAATACTAACCACTACACATACACTTTATAACTATATTTTATTGGTTAAATTTGAATTATATATGATTCATCAAATGAGTCTGCGCATATATGTTTAGTTAAATTGTACGTAATAATCAAATAATTTCGGGTTATATTTGGTCTAAATGTTGACGACAATAGGGCGTAATAATCGATAATATGTAAGAAAATAATATGGAAATGTACTATTAAAATGGTGGATTCCAGTGATTTCAAACTGAACAAATATGTTCATTACAACCAATTACTTTTCATAACAAAAGGTTTCATTTATTGTAACTAGAGTATCTTATGTAATGTACTTTAATAAAATCAGTACAGTACTTTTTATCCTTATCTTAATTTTTCCCTCATTTCTTAATTTTTATTATTTTGAATAGCTCAAATTATTTTAGCTAATCTCTCGGATTCAAGCTATCTAAGTCCAACTGTATGAATAAATATATAGTCTTTATGGGTCTCTTGCTAGCCTAATAGTTAGCACTTCTGACCAATGCAGGGGGTCACAGGTTTAAAACCTGGGAGGTCCAACTAAATTTAGCTCGATGGGTTTTGACTGTTGTCCCATATCAATGTTTAATCAGTAAATAAAAAGTGCCACTGGCGTTGAAATGCAAAAAAACATAGGCCTATATCAACATGTATTAAACACCAATTTTGTCATAAATATATGCAGGCTCTATATTACGAGACTAAGCTTGTAAGCAAACGTGATATTTTCCTAAATCTTTTCGATTTAATTAAGAAATAGTTCTACAGCTATAAAAACTAAAATGATAGGTACCCATAGCAATCATAGTGGCAAGAGAATATCTGGATAACGTAACTCAGCAAGTCATCAGTAGCGTGACAGATAACAAAAGAATCACTATTCACAACATTGAGTCACTTCCATATTCAGGTTTAAAAGATACTGATGAAGCACCGACAGTAAACAAAACTGGCTGCATACTACCCGGGCTTCTAAATCATTTGGTAGCCCTGACATACTACACCACCCAAAATCAGTTGACTGCAAGAGGCCAGATTTAGATTGCTCGCTTTCATGCGTCAACCCAGATTAGAGTTAAATTAGACCCGTTTTTTCTAACTTCTGTTTATGTAATGCTTTTTTATTATTATTGATGCAGACTTAATTCCAGCCATCTGCTCAACATATGTTTATATGTATCTAGCACTGACTTATCACTCTAAAACCTACAAATAGGATACGTGATAAATGAAACCCTCCCAAGCATGGTAGGAATAATTGTGCTAGTCTAGGAAACTAAATAGGCCAAATGGTCTGAAAGAATTCCAAATTATAATCAACTTGTAGAAAGAGGGATTTTTTTAAATTAGTAATTAGCCCGTAGAAACGAACTTCATAAGTTGTTGCTACCAATTTGTGGCAAACGAACAGCTTTTATTATGTGATTAATTGGATTATGCTCAAACAGAAAACCACCAAAAGGATATATAACATTTTACTTACTTCTTCATTGATAACAGTTGCATTACTTAGAGATCTAAGTGCGGAAGTAATCTTCCTTCCTAAATCTGCCAGAACCATTGTGAAAAATTTAAATTACTAAACTATTCAAACATAGGATAAACTCAATTGAAAATGTTAGGTTACTTTCAAATAAACAGCAGGTAATTTCCAATCACTTAGAATTTCGTATGGACAGACCGAGTGTCAAAGTGCAACTTGGCATTTGATAACAGCTGATCAAAGCCAACGAGGCGTTAATGCCATACAAATAACAACGTGTAAGGTATATTTTAATTTCTATCACACTATAAGACGATATATTATTAGTTAAGTAGCAACATAGAAAATACTCCACATTATCTTGGTTTCTTTAACTGTAGCATTCTGTAATTTAGAATGTATGTTTATTTTATTTATTTATTCAGATTACGCAGGTCTAACTACACCATAAAAAATTTTTTTACGGTATTAATTTGAATTAAACAAAGCATTTTCGTCAAAGGTGTTCATTCTCTAAGCATTCCTTTTTTGAAGTTATAAAATTAAACTGCAAGAACAATACTTGGAGAGACTTAATGAGTGTGTTTAATTAAAACATCAAAATAACACAGATATGACTGCAGAAGAGTGTTTAAAATAATCAAAGTATACAAATTTACTAAAACCGTCTATTCACTATATGAATATTCATCATAGAGAATTGCCTAAGAAGAGTACTGTCATGAAATAATTCGTACTAAACACGCATATTCGGAGCGCTAAACACTTAATACAACTGTAATTTGCTCTAAAATACTTTTATCCCAGCAACATCCTCCACTTAAAAGGGTGCAGATTACTCTAGCTGTTCCATCCATTTCCCCCCTTTTTTACATCATCTTAAAATTTAAAGATTTACTAAATACCTTCAAATAGTTTCTTAGTTATCATAATACGTGAGGGTAGACATTGCAAACAACCAAATTCACAACAACACAAATACTAATATTATGGTGATCGATTTCGGTCAACTATGTTTACCGTTTTTTGGAGACAAGGAAAATAATTCATGTAACTTAGTCGAATAGTATACTTATTGTCATCATGTTTATACAGCACAACTATATTATACTAAACCTAAAATATTTGTGAAGCTTTAAAGAATTTCAAATAAATACCTGGAAACCACTTGAACTGACACAACAGTGAATATTAATTAAAATTAAAAATTGACAATTATCAATTTTACTTATTTACATTATAAAACAACAATCATCTTGCGTACCAACAGTACGACATTTTTGATTTAGTTCTATAGTCGTTAGCCTTTTGTTGCACTTTTTATTTGGATACAGTGAGTTTTTATATTTTGGTCTTGTTCCAAGTCCATGTGTTACTGAACGAAACTCATAGCCAATTTAACCATAAAGGTTTTACTTTATTTTGTTATTTCACGATACAGCTAAGTATGTAATAAATTAAATTTGTAAAACTATGCAAAAGTCGGTACACCGTATTGCAACATAATTTTATTTTAATCAAAATGAGGGAAAGGAATTACATCAAAATAACTGCTGACTTATTTGATATATGAATATACCAGATAAGGTGAGGGAGATTAGCTGAAGCAGTTCAGCTAAAACCTAATAATCATGGGCCCTTAAAAACTCAATATTAGTACACATTTAAATTCCTATGTGTTTGGATTAAAATTATTATGCTAGAAACAGTAACAAATATAATTATAAAATAGTATAGTTGTATTTACTATTATAGAAAATAATTTGAATTCTTAACGATAATACATTTAAGTTCTACAAGCTGTTCAGTATGCGACAGAATCTAACATAGCAAACTAAAATACATGCACATAGCCGTTGAGTACATCTCAGTTTACCAGTGCGTATTTTGGAAATGGTAGAGTGCGATTCCAGTTTCTTATATAATTTTGTTATGATTAATAATCAGAAAATAATATTCAAATCTTTAAATATATACAACCACTACTAATACATTTTATAAACATATTATGGGTTATAAATAACTTGGATTATAATAATTCATCAAATAGTCTAGTCATATATGTTTAGATTAAATTTAGTAAAATAACAAATAATTTCGTTATTTAGTGGTCTAAATGTTGACGATATTAGGCGATAACACTAACAGAAGAAAATATAGAAATTACTATTATTATTAGTGAATAAAAATAATAACATGAACAAAATGTTATTAAAACAATTACTATACAAAATTTCTTATGAATAAGTTTTATTAATAGACTTTAATAAAATCAGTACAAGATATTTTTATCCTTAACTTAATTTTCCCTATTTTTATTTTTATATATTTAAATAGCTCAAATATTTTAAGCAATCTTGGGATCAAGCTATCTAAGTCTAACTGTATGAATAAATATATTAGTCTTTATGAGTCTCTTCTACAAATAGTTAGCACATTCTGACAATTCATGGTCACAGGTTTAAATGGATGGTTCAACTAAAATTTAGCTCATGTTTTTACTTACCCATATCAAATTAATCAGTAAATAAAAATGCACGGCGTTGAAACAATATAAACATAGGCTATATCAACATGTATTAAACACCAATAATTGTATAAATATATGCAGTTAAATTATTAGAACTAAGCATGTAAGAACTGTGATCTTTTCCTAATCTTTCATTTAATTAAGAAATATCTACAGCTATAAAAATAATGTAGTAATGATTAGTGGCAAGAGAATATCTGTGATTACGTAACCTTAGAAGTCATCAGATAGCTAACATATAACAAAAGAATCACTATTCACACAACAGAGTCATTCCATATGGTTAAAAGATACTATGAAGACCACATTAAACAAAACTGGTTATTATTACTTCTAAAATGTTTACCCTGACAAAACCCCAAATCAGTTATCAAGACAGATTAGTTTCTCGCTTTCAGCGTCAACAATTAGAGTTAATTAGACCCGTTTTCTAATTGTTTATGAAAGTTTTATTATTATTGTGCAGACTTAACAGCATTGCCAACATATGTTTTATTACTACATACTTCCCTCCTCAATAATACAACTTGTCCCAAGCACTGGTAGGCAATAATTGTGCTATCTAAAACTAAATAGGCAAAGGTCTGAAAGAATTCCAATTATAATCAATTTGTAGCAAGGATTTTTTTAATTATAGATTAGCCGTAGGAAGAATTCATAGTTGTTACATTGGCAACGAACAGCTTTATTATGTGATTAATTGATTAGCTCAAAACAGAAAACAAAAAGATATATAACATTTATAGTTCCATGATAACAGTTGCATTACTTAGAGATCTAAGTCGAAAGTATTTCTTCCAATTGGATACCATTGGGGAAAAAAAATTACTAATATTCAAAACTATGGAATATATATAATTGAAAATGTTATTTATTTCAAATAAACAGCTAATTAAATAGATTTGAGGGAACTGTACCAGTTAAAGTAATTATTTGATAACGTGTCAAAAAAGGCGTTAATGCCATACAATAAAACGTTAGGTTTTTTATTTCTTCACACTTAGACGATATAATCTGTTGTTAAAATAGGAAAATCATCCACATACTTTGTACATTTTATGTATTGTAATTTAAATTATGATAGATTGTATATTATTTATTAATTACGCAGCTAAATAAGACATAAACTAAATTTATTAGGAAAAATAATTTGAATGCAAAAAAATTACTATGTACAAATTAACTCTAAGCATTCTTTTGGTTATAAATTAAACTGCAAGAAATATTGACTTAATGATGTGTTTAATTAAACATCAAATAAACAATATGATGAGAAATTTAAAATAATCGAAGTAATCCAAACTAAAATCATACATATAAATCATTGTCAGCATAATTTTACAACCAATAATGTACAAACACCATATTCGACGCTAAAACACTTATCCTTAATTTGCTTTAAATATTTTTCCTAAGTGTAATCCACTTAAATCAATTACTATAGCTGTTCACAATTTTTCCTATCCTTTTTTACATAACCATCTTATTTACAGATTATAAAATACCTTAATAGTTTTTGCAGTTATCATAAACGTATTGTGTAGAATGCACATTCCAACAAATACTAATTTTTGCTGTCGATTTGTCATATTGTTTGTTTTGTAATGAAATAATGGCCTATACTACTTACATCGAAGAATATTGTTCTAGAATTAATGCACTTTATATACTTTTGGGGTTAAATTGTAAAATTGTGAAGCTCTCCAAGACAACGTGAGCATTAATTTAAAATTTGACATATCAACTGTACGTCTAATAAGAGATTAAATAAAAACAAATAATGGTAAACATTTCAGTCATCTTGTTCAGGGATACTGTGATACTTTTTATTGGACACTAGGGGTTTGCATGTGCGTACTCCCAAACATGATGAAATAGCTAATTATTAACCATAGTTTACTTTATTGTATTCACGATCCAGTGTGTAAACAAATAAATACGCCGTATCCAAGAAGGCAATAGTGAACGATTTTATGCAACCTCATGAGATGGGAAGGAATTGATCAGACTGACGTATCATATTTTCATCCATTTCATTACAACAAAAAGTTCCATCCTCAACAGCCTGACGTTGTTGTCCCCTCTTCGCTTCATTGATTTCGTCTCATTGTAAATCGCTAATCAAGATAACTGTTATAGAACTAAAAGTATGCCTTTTTCAGTCTAACATATTTCATCCAAATGTGTTCAACAACTTTGCAATGAGCATCATAGGCTAATGAAAATCCTAGATAATTGAAACAGTAACTATTCAAACGATTTAGTTTCAATATATGTTTTGTTTATAAACAATTTAGTATTGAACATTCATATATTGCACAAATCTGATTATATTAGCACTCCTTAATGAATTGCACATTTGACTTATAAATTCCTTTGGCATCTCAGACATAATTTGTTCTTAGCAAGTTTGACACATGATGCAATTCTCGGTACCTTATTTAAAATATAAAATCACTTTAGATGTTGTGCATAGAGGGTCTTTATCCTCTTGCCACCAAGATCAAAAATTTAATCTCCATTATTATTGTATTGAGATATAAATTTATTAGTTACAATAAAAAATAATTCGCACAGAAAAGTTAATGCCTAATACTGACATTCTAGTATTATAAATAGCTAGGAACAAAAATAAATACAAACAAAGCAGTATCAACATAATGACTTTAAAAATGAATCTAAAAGGGGGGGGACGTATTTTGAACTGTTCTTTTAATAAAATAACAATGATTCAAAAGTTTGTCAACATCATTTGTTTGTTCAATTGGAAAATTTATGTCATTTAATTTAAATAAAATAAGCAAATTTCTTATGTTCTTATAATTTTTTAAAAATTGTAATTATAAATTAAATTCATTATAACAAAATATATTAGTCTACTAAAGTTATGCTGATTTGTGTATATTTGAATTTAAAAGTTTTTTACATAAACTGAGAAATACTGAATTATTTTAATCCATATAGATATCCAATTTTAAAATTGTAAAACAACCAATAAGGACAATTCAAAAAGTTTTTATTTTAGCTTTTCCATGTAAAAAATATATTAATCATAAAATCGAATTTCCATAACTTAAGTTATACATTTCCGAATTGTTAAATATTTATCATAATAAATTACAAACATTTTCTTTATTTTCCCAGCGACCATGACAAACTGATCTGTAACCCAACGATCAACGTTTTTGAAACATTGAAGTTTTTAAAATGTATTTCAATTATTTTGTGTGAATATGCTTAGTTGGTTAAACGTCATGAATCACCCTGTATAAAATTCATTTTCCTTCTTTTTTTTTTGATGTTTTCACTGTGCAAACAGGAAAAAATTCGCCGGTGCGAGGTCAGGCGAGGTCTATCGAGGTAACACGGACCTTGGCTAGGTAGTTACGTACTAACATGGATCAATGTGTAAGTGTATTGCCATGCAGCAAAGTCCAATTGTTTTCTGCCCATTTCCTCCTAATGGCATCTCATAAACACCTAAGAATTTTCAAGATACACTGCCAAGTGATAAATTTACCTTATATGCAATTTGATCAATCATTGTTCTTCTGTTTGCATGGACAATTTGCCGAACTTGTTTGACAACCGAATAGCCAATGTTGTCATCTGTGGTTGCAGTTGAAGAGCGTCGACTATGAGAGTCATCTTCAATGTTTATGCAACCGTCATGAAAACATTTTTGCCATTCGTAAACTTGGCTATTCTTCATCGCTTCAACTCCGTACTATTGAATTAACATTATAACTGTCTTAGAAGATGACTTTTGAAGTAAAATACAAGATTTAATATTTTTTTGCTGTTCATTAAATCAATTTTTAAAAAGCGACAATGTAAACACGCAAATACACGAAAGGCGCTCCCTACAGGTAAACAATGGCGGCTGAGCAATACTTGCACTAGCGATATCCCTTCTCCAGGAGTAGTACTAGCTGCTACAGAACAAGTTTCCCACCAGTATCCATGCAGTGTGCCTCTGGATCAATTATAGGAACTTTTTGACTGTTCCTTGTATTTAAAGTACCTTGAAATAGTGTAAATATATGCTCTCTTTAGTAGGCCATGCATATCACTAAACATTCTCAGCTATTTTTATTTACTTATACAGTGTTGTAATCATAAAAAATTAATTTTTATAGTTAACTAGCACCCCTGTTGTACCTTTGCCCACAAACGTTAAAATTAATTGTATACAAAATGTATGAAATTTGTAGTTTTCTTAATTCAAATTATTAGTATCTGTAATCATAAAATCATTTTAGTTTATGAAATTAGGCTAAAAAATTGTGTAAGAAGCAGAAGATTTGCCTATTTATTTAACTTTTTTTATCATTTATACTAAAAGCCTACATTTTAATAACTGCTAAGAGGATGTGATTATTTGTTGAAATTGATGTATTGTAGGTTAATTACCTTTAATCTGCCAGTGATCCTGTAAATCCTCTTGGATTATACGTTTCGGCTTTTATGCTATCAACCAATCCTTAATAAACTTGAAACATTTTTTAATTTATTCTTGATGGTCTTGTCAAGTTTTTTTAAAAACACACTGAACATCAAATATATTTATTTAAGGATGGCATAAAAGCCAAAACGCATAATCCAAGAGGATTTACAGGATCACTGGCAGATTAAAGGTAATTAACCTATAATACATTAATGGAAGTGATTCAGAAAAAACAACACCAAAATGAAAATTTTCACATTGCTTTTAAAAACAAAAATTTAAATTAATATTATTTCTTTTTATTTTAAGTTATTATTTTCAATACAACGATTTACTATCATGTTATGAATGCACATTTAAAAATTTTAAGAATAACTTAGTGAAAAATTCTTTATAAACCACATATATGTCTTTCTTTTTGGTGTTAAAATGACTAAACTTGATGGACTGCTTACTCTAGAACAAACTACTTAAAATTGTCCGTGAGAATAGCACACTTCTCTCATATCTATGCCTGCAAATTTTAAGGACTGTCCTTGAGACTTATAAATTCATAATTTAAAAACACAAATCATTGCAAAACACAAATTAATAGGGAACTCTACTCTTTGGAATGGATAGTCTGTCTCTAGGAATAAATACAGATTCTCCTCTAGTACTGCTAGTAATAACAGTTGCTTCAATAACATTTTTATGGAGAGCAGTTACTTGTAAACGTGTGTGTACCATTGCATAATTTTTGTGGAAAAAGGTTTCTGAGAAGCATGACTGGTGTTCCAATTCTTAAAGTGAATCTAATAGGTGGAAATTCAGATAGGTAGAAATTCTGTTAGAAATTGTACAGCACCATCTAACTGTATAATTGAATCTATCGATAGGTATTCAACTTTTATTTCTTGAAAAGATTTTAGTAAAATATTATTAAACTCTTACTGTAAAATATCCTTATTTCTACAGCTGTCTCATTTTTGGGAGTCAATATTGCTTTTTCACAAAACCACTCAGTTGATGTTTGCTTAATTTAGTACATATTCTGTACATTAATTAGAGTAATTACCACATTTCCTAGTTCTCAGGGCAAATTGATCTTTCCTCCAGATTCAGAATATTTACCATCACCTATTCTCAAAAGTAGATCAGAAAAGTTTCCAGCAGTTTCATCACCTCTAAGATGAACTCTCATATTTTTTGTAAGAGAGAATGTTATTGTAACATACACACAACAAAATCAGTCATAGCTTGACAGAGAAGCTTGAGGAATTTTAGGATGAGTGTAGAACTTCTTAACAGTCCATAGGATCAGAGGAGCTTCTGGGTGGAGATTTTCTCATACATAGGTGAAGGAGATGTTGATATCACAGCAAGTAAGACGTCGAAATGGCCTTCAAATTGTTTCCCCTGAACCGGAGAAGTTGTTTATCCCTTTCATTCTATCCATACTTGGCCAAAAGTTTGCCATCACGATATATTTCAAACTCGAAGATGAAAATGTCTCCTGCTGCCCTGAGCTGCCAAGAAGTACCTTAAGTCTCACGTTTGGACTTTTCGGATATCTATTGTAGCTTATTGGAGTATTGTTGGCCTACCCACTTCAAAGTGCAGTTTGCAGTTCTGCCAGTTGTTAGACACTTGATTTACGATAGCTACCCTTACCCGTCTAGTTGTACCTCAGACGCTTGAGGCGCTAAACCATGTACAATATAAGACAGGGAGTAAAATAGGCATCCACCATCCCCAAGATCACACGGTGAGGAACATCCTCAACATCAAGACTATATTCACAGCTTCAACTATGTCTTGAAAAAAGGCAAGAAAAAAGAATCTGAGCCTTATAAAAAAAGAAAATGATGAAACCTGTCTTCCAGGGAATTAATATATACAAGTTAAACTTCAATTATACAAACTTCATAAAGAACTATTTACGTACAACTAAACACAATTTAAATCAATCTAATTTGTCAACAAATCAAAACTAAAACAGTAATTAATTACGTATGTAACAAATTTTTGTCATGCTTATGTTTTTGTGTATCAGCTGTTTTAAATAAATTATTAAATTAAATAAATGCCAATGTTATTCTTAAGGGAAAAATAGAATGTTAGGGGGGCTGGTTGTACCCCTCAGAAATAGAATTTCAAAAAATCCTTTCTTAGCACGCATTAAGACCATAAAATGAAGGTACTGTAACATTTTCAAGTAGCTAGCTATCTTACGGTTTATGCTGTATGTTGATTTTTAGATTGGCCTCTATGTATTTCTTATGGAGAGGTGTAAACTTTTTACAAAAAGATCATAACTTTTGCACATCAACATTAAAATTTCATAAAATCCTTTCTTAACATGCACCTAGACCCTAAAAAATTAAAGTACTGTCAACATTTCAAAATCTTACCTATCGTGTTTAAGGCTCTGCATTGATTTTGAATTTTTCACTTCTTCTTTTATAAATATAGATTATGTATTTGATTTTTTTATGTGTAAAAAAATGTATTGTTCTTTGATAGAATACAATGATTTATATGATAGGGGTTTTTATTCGGCAAATTTGTTTATCAAAATAGAAATGTTGCAAATGATTGTTTGTTAAGTACAATGTATTTATCTATACAAAATATTTCAGAGTTTTATATTTTAAATAATGTTATCACTAAAAGGGTTTTTATTTCAAACAAACAAACAAAAAATGTATTTTTGTCGACAAATAATGATAATATAAACCTTTTTTTAAACAATTTCAAAAATGACTAATTTTGGTTCAACTTTTGTCACACTACCATGTGGTCAAATGCTCTTCTCGCATGCTTAGTTGGCAAAATGCCTGGTACTCAAAGGGTGAATAATACAACAATGTAAATGGCAATACGTTATTTAAAGTATGTATTTAAAAAAAAACAATGCATTTTATAGTGAACCACAGGCTCTATGTTATTTCCTTCAAGACGCTGTAGAAAATAAATAGATTCTATTTGTAAATAAGAAAGTTTCATTATATTTTTGGAAATCCTTTATCCTGTATAGGATTTTTACTGAATAAAAAATGTTTTTTATAGAATTTTCACAATATTGCTCTTCAAATATGGAAGAAAAAAGTGACATAACAGTTGAAGAATTTCGAGCTAATGTTGAAATGATGAATCGTTTGATGGCTGAAAGTGTAAAAGATTTGGAGAAAGGTAATGTATATTTTACTGTTTTCAATAAAATATTCTTTTTAATTAATTTTTATCATTTTTACACGGACTTCTAGGAAATAGTTTTACTGTAATAGAATAGTAAAATAATCATTAATAAAGTCGGCACTAGTGGCACAGTATTGTAACCAAGCTACTTGGGGAGAAAATGCTGCGAGGATTGTAGGCGATAGGTTCTATGCTCGAAACTCTTAATACAGACATGGTGTCTGCTCAAAGGTTTCCATCGACACTTCTAGAGAAGTCTGGTGTGTCCGTACTGGGTGGTAGTCCGGGATGTTGTGTTGGGAAAAAACTGAGTATCAGGCATATCAATTAACTGAAAATCAGACCAATACTATATAGTTTCGATTTCACATAAAGGTGTAGGTTCCTTAGTTGCCCTTGCTATTGGGCTATTAATAAATAGTCCTTACTGAGCCTCAGTTGGTAACAAAACCACACAGGTCATCCTACACTCAAGGACATCATTTTTTATTTTTGTATGTATTTTTTAACTTACTTAATAAAAATCTTATTTACCTTTTGAATGGAAGTTTTTATTATATTTATCTGAATGATAAAAAATGCTATTATTATCTATGCAATTTTTTAAATGTATAATTAATAATATTACTTGGAAATAGATTCCTCAATTTTGTTTGATTGAGAATTTGTTTTTTGTTTGTGTTGTCTACCTTAGTTTGTTTGTATGCTACTCAGATTTGAACAGGGTCCTGTAGCAGACACCATTTAGAACAGACATTTTTGTAACTGTGTTAGAAACAATAAATATGTGTTTATTGTTGTAGTACAGAAGTGTCAATGGCGCAAATATTAGAAAATATGCCTGCATGGCATCCAAAAGTAATGTACTTAGGCCTTGGAAGGCTGCACTGCTGCAGTTTCTTTATGAATCCAGAATGTTATGAGATATTTATGACCTTTGAATTCGATTTTTTACCACTGAATCAAATTAAGTCAACCAGTAAGGGTATTCCACAACTTTAGCAAAATCCTTTATTTCCAATCTTAAATTGATTCATTTTTAATTATTGTTTGATTTGCAGGGTAATTTGTGTTTACAGTATGATTTAAAAGTCTGCAAGGAAAGTAACTGAACAATTTGTGAACGAAATACCAAATACAGTTTTAATATCCCTGGAAATGTTTCAACAGTCATATTATGCATAAGTTCATGCTCTTCTGAATTTGACGATGTCAGTTGGCTATATACATAAAATGCTTCAACTACTGACACTTTAGATTTCTTTGAGATGTCCATTTTGAAGGTACATTTTCACACTAACACACTCTCGTTCAGTTGGAAAATTGAAGTTTTGTCACTACAGTAAAACAAGTTTAATTACCTCTGCAGAATGACAAAAATCCCAATATATCAAAGAATATCTTCCAACATAGTAGTAGATACTACTAGAGCTATCTAGGAGATACTAGATAGTTCACAGTACATGGTAAAAGCTGTGCGCTGTTTAAGGAGTATGTAGCCAACACACACTGCATAACTATGAATTTAGGATGTGACGTTGCCGCATTGAACAAGTATTCAATCTCAATTATTATTATCAGCTGATATTTATTATTGTAGTATTCGTTTTTAATGTGATTAGTTGATTGAGTTCAATCTGGCAACGACACCCAGTTGACAACCGCTCGATGTGCTTTAAAGCGGACAGTTCATACACTACGAAAAAATTGTTAATACTCTTTAGCTTGGGAATGAGCTATCTGGGTAGAGTTAGTTATCTGTGCCACCATATTCTTACGCGTTAAAATATAACAATATATTTCTTGATATCAGTTCTAGATCTAATGTTAAATAAAAAATGTGCATTCCACAGGTTGTAACTTTATGAGTTATAATTATAAAGTATTTATCTTAACTTTAACACAAATAGAAACCAGAATCCAAATTACTGTTTGTATTGCTTAATAATATATTACTGGGTCAATGAGGTTAACAAAAGGCCTCTTGCTAGTCTAGTGCTTAGCACTCCTGCTTCCGTCAATCTGGGAGGTCAACTTAAATTTTCTATAGAGGTTTGAACCGTAGTGATATTAACAGTGTTTGAATATCATGTTAAAAATGCCACACTGGTGTAGAAAATAAATGATTGTTCGTTTTCCTATTTTCAGTCTAATTTTGCTAGTTATGAGGAATTTTAAACTGACAGATTTTAAGTAATGTTTACATTTTATCTGCTGCAAATTGTGCTGTACTAGCCAACAACCCTTGCTCTGCTACAAGTTCACTCTAAACCCTTACATCAGATTTAATACATCAGCCTGCTGCTGTCCTTGTCGGTAACAAAATGTTACAATGTAAAAAACCTTAATTTGCTATTTATTGTTTACATTATTATTCATTTTGTTATTGCTATTATTAATCTTTATTTGAATACTAAATAATAATTTAATTTAATCGAACTATAATGGGTGGGGTTTGCCATTGCGCTGTCAGCATGCGGCCTACCACTCTGGTTGCTATGACACTTTTAAAATAGAATTACACAGTTGAGTAAGAGTAGTTCTCTGTTTCACTTGCACAAGTACATTCAAAAGGTTGTTTTCTATGTGGCCTATGTATAGCCAAGCCTTTGTATAATTTATTCATGATTAGCCTTCTGGAATTGGCACTTGAAATAACAGGTTACATACCTTATCATCCTCAATTCCTGTATAGTAATAAAGTTTACTATAGTTTCAACTATCAAGTAGTCATTTTCAAAACATCATGAACGTTAAATCTTCATCTAAATTGATGTCGTCAAAGAATAAATATTAACATAGAACACATTTAGCAACATTTAAACACGATTGTACTGTACATAGAAAACATTGTTTACCGGCCGGTACTTGTCACTGAACTGATTTGACAAACTTTATTACTATATAGGAATTGAGGACGATAAGGTATGTAACCTGTTATTTCTTTGTATAATGTTTATGTTTTGTAGTATCAGCTGTTTGTAATAAATTTTTATATTAAAGCCTATGTTACTACTCTTATTGATAAAAGGAAATGTTGAGGGGTGGTTTCTTCCTCTTAGGAATAGATTTTGAGAAATCTATTCATAGTTGGTCTCTTTGACAGAAAAACCAACTTTCCCCTGAATTTTATTAAAATCTGTTTAATGGTTTCAGAGATTTCATGATGGGTGAATACTTCGTTTTTGGTTTTTATATATTTAGATTATTATTTTGAAACTATATTAATCATTTTAAATCAATTATTTGTAATGTCATATTTATTATTATTACTATTTTATATTGCGGTTTAATAAGATTAACTTGGTAATTGCACTCAAAAAGTAATTAACATTTGTATGTGTTATTTTAGTGCAATTAAGATGCCGTCCCTAAATTACGTAACATCTCAAGGGGGGGAGGGAAGTTTTCAGCAGCGTTATGCACAGTTATGGGGGAGGGTTTTACACAGCTTTACGTAATTATTAAACCTGAGCAATTTATTTAAATTCATTCACAACATTTTCATTATTGTTTTTCGCCAAAATACAAGATTAAAAAAAAAAATATTAAAGTCAGATGTATATTCCCCCTGCCCCATTAGAAAACAAACTGAAGAAAGTTTAAACAATGACTTCATCATAAATAAAAATATGAATGAAAGTGGATGACAAAAATTAGAAGGGAGTTGGTGACAGCTTATGTAATTTTTGTGGGGGGTTAGTATTACCGTTTCATGTCAGTTACACAGGGGCGGGGGTCTGAAAAGGCCAATTTTAGCGTTACGTAATTTAGGGATAGCTGCTAAGACTTGCCATGTGCAGTATTTTACTAAAAATAATCTTTTGATTTAGGACACAAACTCATAAATAAAATCTTGTTAAAAGAAAATATTTAACAGATATTCTTTTTTTTTCAGGTGCAAAGGCCAAGGACAAGAAAAATCCCCCATCAGACAGCATAATCGATGGAAATTTCCTTAGTGCAGTTTTTGCAGTAGTATTTTTAATGATTATTTGTGTTAGTGTTTATGCATTCTACAATTTATTTGTAGCAATACTAAAGAAATTCCCTTCCAAGCATACTGAGTTATGAATAGCTTAAAAATGTCTTTCTGACATGATTTTGAATAATCCTTTTTATAAGCATATCTACTTTGATTTTGAAGTAAATTTAGACTATTGCGCTTTTAATGAACCCAGAACTACATGTTTTATTAAAACATCGTTAGTCATTAATTTGATAATGTTTAACTAAGTGAGAAAATATTGAAAGGTTACCTTAGTCATTATAATTATGAAGTGCAATAATATGTAAAATAAAAAATCGTACTGTGCCAAAATAGAACGTAAAACTTAGAAACATATAAAAAAGAACATTTGTTAATACTTTTGTACATAATTCTGTAGCAAAATACACAAAAAAGTAGAAAAATCAATATTCCTACAAAAGTATTTGTCAAACAATGTTAAAGAACTAAGATTACAATTAATATATCTCCAGATCTTAAATGCTTTTAGCAAATGGTTTTGCTTGGATTAAAATGTAAACTTGCCCATGGACATTGGGTGAGAGAATAAACCCTATGGCAACTATGAAAATCAAGATAATTGAAAACAGAACTAATAGTCTCCAGAAAAAATAAAAGCAAATCAAAGATAAAAATAAATAGATCAAATAAAAAACAAATTTTGAAACTCAAAGCTTTACGATGTGCCAAAAGATAGTTTATTTACAGGTTTACTCTAAGACAAATATAAAATTTACCAAAATACATTTTAGAATTCAATTTGTGTTATATTTGTAGTATGGGGTTTGTTTTACTTATTAATAAAAAAAAAACAAAAACTGTAAATATTTTTTAGTTTGTGTTTAAAGTAGAATTTTAATTGTTTCTTAATAAACGAAATTTATTATTAACACATAACATTATCAAATTGAACACAAAATAGTGTTCAGACGGCTTGCTGAGGCTATCAATTCTACTGTGATTTTACCTATCTAGGTTAGGGTTATCTCAATTCCGTGTTTTCTTTTTAAAACTGAGTTAGTTGAGTAAATATTAGTTTCAAGTTTTAGAAAGTCAATTAATTGTAAGTCATAACTTATATGTATGAACATTTCGGGTGAAGAAACTAGATTTTTTAATGGGAGGCCGGTCTTCTTAGCCTTAATCTGCCCATTCCACATAAGACTATTGATCTGTGCGGGGACCTATCTAAGCTGTTTTATACTGATCTCTAATATAGAAAGTTATTTATTTGTTTTACAATATACTATTCAAACAAAGTACACTTACATATATTGTACTTTTTATAGTTCATAGAAATATAAACAATTCAATATCTATAACTGCAAAAGAACAAACAATAAATTGATCATCTGCAAAGTCAGTATGATTTGAACAATACTTAAAACCTGTACAATAATAAACATTTGGGCTGTTACATTTGTATCTATAATTAAATAAACATGAATACTTATTTTTCATCATTTCAATTGACCTTTTAATAACCATCACTATACTGATATTTTGAATATCAATGTAATTGAGACTGGCAGAATTATGATAAGAATGATCATGCTGTTAGGATAAGACATTTCATAGACTAACCCTATAATTATGTTTTCACCTTCAACGAGGGCAAGAAGGGTTACGGTGATGGAATAGCAAAATTCTCTAAGTACCTATGGACCCATCAAATCTCAAGCAGTTTCAATATTGTAATAAGGAAAAACTAGCAAACGTATGGTCAGTTGGAAGGTATATTTTATTATGTAATACTAAACATTAGTATATTGGAGAGATACGACATCAGCAAACTTGCCTTAGAAGACAAGTCCACTAACACCAGAGTCGTAGTAAACAAATGCAAAAGAATCACATATCACGATGTATTTGTTTACTACTATTCTGGTGTTAGTGAACTTGTCTTTCAAGGTAAGTTTGCTGATGTCCTATCGCTCCAATATACTAATTCCTTGCCTAGTGCCCTTTAACCTAACCTAAAATTAGTAACACTAAATATATGATAGAAATAAAAAATAAATAATTTTAGCTCTCTGACCGTTAGCACTCCTGCTTCATATTTCATAACACGTATAGTGTTACTGACCCAACCGCCCACCCATACACGTACAGTGACACTGACCCACCCACTCACCTATACACATACAGTGATACTGACCCACCCATACACATATGGTAAAAATAAAATCAATTTTAATCCCTGTTATACATTTTACTTGTCAACGAACTTGATCAAGCTTTATGCTCAGAGGCAACCCATTCCAATTTTGTTTGCTTATGAACAATTATTATCAGTCTCACACTGATCAGCTGACACATACACGTATGGTGGTATTGACCCTTCTGCTAAACTATATACAATGATTATGATCAAATGATAAATATTTCTCTGGTTTATAGCAGAAATGTGATGTAAAAGAACATTCTCCAATCCAGAACACCTTTCTCTTATCCATATGTTGTCCGATTTAGCCCATTAATGAACTTGGTAGTGGTTATTTTAGGCATTCGGCTTATTAACAATATAATTTGATTTTGTTTAAACATCTTAAAACATTTTACTATAGTCATGACCACAAGAATGTATTTTCAGCAATTGTCTCTTTAATTTTTTCCAATTATCACACTAAATTGAATTTGAACATAGGCTAGAGGGCCATTGTTATTACTAGAATTACAGAGAAAAAGAATCAGAGATCGCTTTAATCCTATTAAAGTTTTCCAAAGTACATAAGGTTTGTTGGCAAAAACCTGTAAATTCTAAGAGAATTACAAATAATATTATTCTAGGTTAGGTTAAAGGGCACTAGGCCTTCATATACTAATTCATTCCATTCCTAATGAATATACTAATAAATTCCTAGTAATGAAGTGAATTAGTATATGAAGGCTTAGTGCCCTTTAACCTAACATAGAATAATATTATTTGTAATTCTCTTAGAATTTACATGTTTTTGCCAACAAACCTTATGTACTTTGGAAAACTTTAATGAATATACGTACTAATAAATTCCTAGTAGAGATAGAACATCAGCAAACTTACCTAAGAAGACAAGTCAACTAACACCACAGTAGTAGTAAACAAACACAAAATCACATGTGCACGAATTTTCAGTGCCACTGGCACTTTCTTCACCTGATAAAAAATTTGTCTAATCGTTCCATTTACTTCCTTTGACACTTTTTGCATATAATTTAAAGATATAATAACTTTGGACTGACTTACTTTAAAGTACTCTCTCTCCCTCTCTCTCTCTCTCTCTCTCTATATATATATATATATATATATATATATATATATATATATATATATATATATATATATCCCCTCTCTCTCCTCACCTGAAGAAAGTGCCAGTTGCAATTAAAATGTGTGCACATGTGATTCTTTTGTCTTTGTTTACTACTACTGTGGTGTTAGTGGACTTATCTTCTTAGGTAAGATTGCTGATGTCCCATCTCTCCTAATGAATATATTTAATAATATTATTCGTCATTGGAATATTAATTAATGATACTTTCCAAGTAATAATTGGCCTCAGTGTGTAACGATGACTACATTCGCCCACCTACACTCATTCGAAATTCATATTTGCCCATATTTTGACAATCAGCTGGTAGAGATAAACCGAAACCTTGCTCTACATGCCGTTCAGTTCGGGTTTATCTCTACCAGAGGTACAGGTATTCATTAAACTAAATAGCTTGGCTTTATGGAAAAGGATAAAAACTATTTACAGTTTATTTTACAAAGACAATTGTTATTTACACAATATTTACAAATATTTTAATTACTATAACTTTCCGATGGTCAGTTTTCTTTTTCTAATGCTGCTCTTTTTTCCTCCTCTGCCTTTTTCATTCTTGAAAGAACCATACTTTCGAAGTCTTCATCGCTTCTTTCTTGCCGTTTCTGAAATTAATCACAGATACTTGTTATAAAGAATATATAAAGACCATTTGTTTTATGCAAAGAAACACGATCACAATCCAATTCTGTTATAAAAAAGTGTAATAGCAATCCATATCATGATCAGTTACGACTAAATTATTTAACAGTAGTTGGAATGACATTTCATTTAGTTCCTTAAACAATTTTTGCACATAATTTATAGAAATAACAATTTTGGATGCATAAAACACCAAGTCCAGCCCCCATTCCAAGTTTTACATAAAAATTGTTGCAATGATTATACATTGTTATACTGTTATCTAATCAGATTAATATTTATTAAAACAGAAAAAGTAATATTTATTAAAGCAGAAAAAAGTTTACAGGTGAGAACAGTAGGGCATTTTAGTGATGGTGGAAGTCATATAGCACTGGATAGTCCAACGAGACCACAGGTATTACAGCTGACTGAAACAATAAAATTATAACAAAACTCAAAAATAAGTTGGTCAGTAGCTAATGCTAATGCTAATGCACAGTTGATTAAATCCCAGCTTCATAAGCAAAATATTCTCAGTTCAATCCCAATGCTCAGTTCAATCTTGACGATTGGCGTCTTAGGAATAAATAAATAAAAACTAACCTTTTTAAAGATGTCTGGAGCTGGTGCTGAGGGGAAGCATGGAAATGCTCTTGTATGATTGTTTGTAGGTTCAGATGATTGTCGGCTCCTTACCTCGGATGGTCTTGTACTGATTGGCGGAGTACCAGTTAACCAGCTAACAGTCAACGGGTTTGACAAAAACCCCTTTTCTAGTTGTTGTGCTCTCATCTAAAAAAGAAAACAATTGTTATTAGTTAATGAGTTCACTGTCGTTAACTGTCCACACATTGCGGTACATACACATACTGAGTAACGTAATACTGAGCTTTTCTAAGCCTAGTATTTTAGTTATGATAATGTGATGTATTAATTTGTTTATGATTTTATCAAACTTATCTCTTCTACTTAATGACTAAATACAAACAAGTTACAACTGAATTATGTAAAGTTCATAATATATACAAGCAATGATATGTTTTTTTTGATAAATAAATAATTTGAATTATTAGATTTGTCCACAAACTGCATCAATACTTATTAATTTCTTTAAGTAAATAATAAGGATCTAATAAAAAAAATGAAATTACTTTCTAAACAGATAAAACAATAATATTATTGAAGTCAGATAATTAGAAAAAACAAACACAACAGTTTTATAGTAGAACAAATACATCTTATTAGGAAATATTGTAGTGCTGTTTGCCGTCAATGCATTGTAGCTGAATGTAAACAAAGTTAAATGGCGAAACGTAAACTGTGTGTTGATGATATAGAGTATTTTAGTCGTGATGACTTAAGTGAACTATCTGATAACGGCGAAAGTGATATTATTTCAGACATTTCTTCTTCTACAGTGAACAATTCAATAAATGAAGTAAATGAAAACATTATTCCAGGCCAGTCAGGAGATGTATCTACAATTGTTTCAGAGGGCATTCCCGATATATTTGATGAAGGTAGGTGTATAAATAACAAATATGTAACTTTTGAGGCCTATTGGAAGGTTTGACCAAACCAATGACATACTTAGACTTACATTGTGCCAAGCTTCCAAAACAAAAGAAATAATTGTATTTTTCCCTGAAAACATGATAATAATTTCACACCAAATATATTTAATTTTGACAGAACTGAAGCTGGCTTTGATAAGGAAATTCTTGAAAATTCTTCTAATTTAGACTTTTTTCTTGAACTCTTTCCTATAAATTGATTGACACATATAGTACAAGAAATAAATTCTTACTACATTGATGTAATTAGCAAACTTCCAAATGCGCCAAAAGATTGGAAACCAACAAATTTAGATGAATTTTTTTGTCTTATGTTTTTTTGCACTTTGTATTCTTATGTCTCATGTTAGGAAGAATAAAATAGAAGATTATTGGTTTTCTGTTTCTATCATAGAAACCAAAATATTTAGTCCAACCAAACCAAAAGTTATGAGCAGGAACAATTTCAAACAAATACTTAGAATGCTTCATTTCAACAAATCAAATCGTTCAAACCCACAAATAATTGGTAGAGTTCACAAAAATAGTCCAATTCTCTGCACCCTGAACAAGACTTTTTCATCAAAATTCAAAACTTTTGAGCAGGTAGCAATAGATTTATGTTCAAAAGGCCGACTATCTTTCCGACCTTCTAACCCATTTGGGTTAAAAACTATTTATTTGGGAAAAACTAATTTATTAAAAACTATTTATAGCTTTGGGATAAAACTATTTATTTTATCAGATTGTGATACAGGCTTTGTTGTATCGATTTTACCATATCTAGGGTCACAGACTCAGCTTGGCTTTGCTGGTTTACATAACAAAGTGGGCATGATAGGACAGATAGTACTTACTCTCATGAAACCTTATTTTAAGTCTGGATGCAAACTTTACTTAGATTACTGGTATGAGTCTCCATTCTTAGTGAAAGAACTATATGACAAAAGAATAAACATATGTGGTACTTGTTTACCGAACCGTCAAGGACTACCAAAATATTTGCCAAAACTAGTTAGGAGCAGTACTGACACTTTCTGTACAGATAACATGATATATGAACGTTGGCAGGATAAACGTGAAGTTAGATATTTGACGACAATGCATCCTAGTGTAATGGCAGATTCTGGAAAAATTTATCACTGAACTGGTGAACTGAAAGGAATATCAAAAGAAAAAAAAACCCTAATCTAAAAGTCCATATAATGGAATTCAGACTCAACCTAATTCGACAACTCTTGGAAAATCACTTTAGAGAGAAAAATAATGGGAGGAATGTCGCCCTACCAATTGGCGGCAGAACTAAAGACCCGTTACGCCTGCAAGGCCGCCATTTTATGAGGCCTCTCCCCCCAAGCGAATCAAAGATGCGGAAACTTCTGCGGCAATGCTACGTGTGCAAACACACTTCACGATTGGAACAAAAAAGAAAAGAGACAAGTTATGAGTGTTCAACTTGTGAAGTTGCCCTTTGCATCCACCCCTGCTTTGAACAGTATCATACTTTAAAAAAGTTTTAAAATGTAATTAAAATTTTGGACAGTCTGCAACATGTTTTTTTTATTATTTCTAATGTAATAAATAAATATAAAATTATTTGAACAATTTTTTTTTCCTACTCCCTAAGGGTCAATTACCGGCCAAACGTACTGTATACTCCTAAACAGTTGGCATTAGGGCACGGCAAATGCTGTGCGCACTCGTCAACAGGTTAATACTTTTACTGCCACAAATATTGCTTTCTAGCTGGTGAGTTAATAACTTGAATTTCTTAGACTCATATCTCGATACCTACTGTGAAAAGTATCAATTAAACTGTTAATCAGTTGAATAACAGAAAAGTGAACATGTTTGGCTTACTGCAGCTGCTGGTGATGTGAACTCTAGAAGAGCTGAACCTTTCTTTTTGCTTGATATGACTAGAGCCTCTATTTCACCATACTGTAAAGAAAAATTGTAATGAAATTTTTCATCAAATCAATATATTTAAATTTAACAAAAGTAGTTTCTCACCATTACAACATAAGACATATCTATTTTGAACATAATCAACCAGAATGTTTAAAGAACAAAAACAACTTACATAGGACTAAAATTTTGAGTAAACTTCCACATGGTATTTCAAAAATTCAAAATAATTTAAAGTTTGGAAACAAATTAAGGGAATATTTAATTATTAATCCTGTGTATTCGCTTGAGGAGTTCTATAATTTATATTATCTCTTTACCGTTTATAGGCTTTTGTGTGCTTAGTTATATTTTACATTCATAAGTCTAGTATTGATGTTTGACACCATTTACCTGTAAAGACATAAATAACGAGATTTTGAATTGAATGATTTGGAAAATTTTGTTAATTATTTGGACAATAATACATATAAGGTTGTAACTCTATTCCTTATAACATAAAAAAATTAAACCTAAGTTTAATACTCTATACATTCCACTGATTCTTAAATATAGAACCGCAGTCCGCTAGTTATTGGACTAAAAGTAGCAGACCAATGTTGTACTTAAACTTTATTTACAGACATATATGTAAATCTTTGTTTTTAAATCTTAGCAAAACTAAATATATGACTTTCTTCACAAGGCAAAATAATGAAAATTCTACTTTTTCTATTTCTAAAGAAATTGAACAAATTAACTGCACAAGGTTTTTAGGGTTAACAATTGACAGCAATTTTAGTTGGGACAGCCATATACAATGTATAAAAAAAAATTCTTCAGGGTTATATATTTTAAAAAGAATGTCCTTGTTCTGTGAACTAGATACATTAAAATCGATTTATTTCGCTCATATCCATTCACATATATCAAACGGTCTTGCAGTTTATGGGGGGACTTCAAAGAGAAACCTTGATCACATTTTGATTCTTCAAAAAAAGGCAATTAGAAAAATGTTGAAATTAGAATATGATACTTCAGTAAAGAATTGTTTTTCACGTTTCGATATCCTAACCGTATATGACCAGTACATACTTGACTGCATAGTTAGAGTAAACGATCAATTACAAAATTTTATTTTAAGGAGTAACATTCATTCTTATAACACTCGGAACCGGAACCAATTTGACACCTCCCAACATAATCTTAGTTTCTATACAAAAAAAGCATCTCATATGGGAGTTAAATTTTTAAATCACTTACCAATTACTGTAAAAAATCAGATAAATAACACTTCTTTTAAAAAAACACTTAAAGAATTTCTTCTGAAGAAGAGTTGTTTTTGGAAAAACGACTAAAGACAGTTTTTGATTGAATGGTCAATTTTAGCGTATTAATGTATTAATCTTAGCGAAATTAGATATGACACTATATCTGTATGTATAGTACAACACAAATAAAGAATTTTTGATTTGATTTGATTGATGAAACATATGACAGTTGGACGGTAACTATAAGACTTTAGTCGGCAAACAAGCAATAGTGTGGTGAATACTGTGCAAGAAGTCAACTACTGTTTGCAGGCATCTGCAGCGCTCTAACGTATCAGTCTTACACAAGTGAGGCTGAACCAAAAGCGTTTGACGGATGCAAATGGGTTAAAAGTTGTCAGTTTTTTTAACTAAAATCTAGATTCTAGTTAACCAGTATTAAGGCAAATGCCTAAATATCAATTGGAAATTCAAAGGATTAATAAACAATAACACTAATATTTAATATTTGTGCCCTTCAAATTGTAGAACAATTACCAACAATAGATGATTGTTGTGACTCATAAGATAAATCATAATTTATTTTAGTTTATACTTAGTTTCATTCTTTTGTAGATCCCTCTGGTCTGAGAAAGTTAAATGTGTTTTACCGAAACCGATCACCATAAACATTGAGCATTTTCTAATTGTTTTATAATAAATGTGTGAGATGTTAGCTTTAATTATATGCTACTAACCTTTGAAAATATTTTCGTCAGACTTTCACTATTATACGTATTATTAATGTCATTTGTAGGAATTTCCCAAATAATCTTTAGCCTAAAAAGAGTAGGATCGAGTGTTTCTGATGAACTGCAGAACTTTTCTTGTTGAACCTGCATACGAACCAGTTCAATTTCTTCTTCTACCTGTTTAGAACCCTCTTTACGGAGTCTTTCAATTTCAGCCTGTAAAAATACAAATAAAAAACATTTTACCAATAAATTGTACTATAGAATAGAATAAAATAATTATTTATTTTCTGCGTTATAATACAATTATTGACTATGCATAAGCTTATGAGCCAATAAAATCTGTAATGGAAAAAACACATTATTTTATACATTATAGATGTGAGACGTTGTAGTGTAATCGATTTAAAAATAATAATTTCCCCATCACAGTGCTTAGTTACATTGACTAGTATCTTTCACAATTTTTTAAGCATATTGTTTGAAAAAACCTTATTTCTTTAATTGAATAATTAATTATTAGAACTTTTTCATATTATAACTATACAAACTTATAAGTTATAAAATTAAATGCACAATTAGGCCTAAGTAAGCTAAATAATGATACAATTTGGAATAATGTTTATACCAAATGCTCAAAATCAAATACATAGCTTTTTGGAACCAAAAGCAAAAATACTTACATTTATTTATTACAATTACTGTTGTTATTTTAAGTTGTATAACATTGTTATTGTTGTTTGTTTCATTGATTTATTATTTAACTACTTGTTCAATTTGTATTGATAAATAATAATAATAACAATTTATAAAAGTAAGTTTATAGTAGAATATTTATCGTTCTTTTGTACTTTTATTCGCATGAAGACAATAACTATTAATAACGGACCAGCATGTATTTCAAGTTAATAATGTATTAATGCAATACTGTAATTGGGTGCAAAGCCCATTTTGTAGTATTGTTGTTCAATTAAAACAGCACGTCAGGTTCACTTATCCGTCAGAATGAGCATATAGAATACGAAGCATGAAAGCCATAATAACTCGGAATAGTGGTTTTTGGATATGGATGGATGTGGAAAGAGAATAGGAGGAGGACGTGAAAGGAAATGGTTAAGTCAATCAAGTATGAAGTGGTCGTCTTAACAAATTCAGTGCTACGTGGCTGTAAAGTCCGGCCACGCCGTCCGACCGCTAGTGGCTGCGTGGCCGTCTAGTCGGCGAAGCAGTTGTCACCGGTGGTGGCTGATGGCCGTCTAGTCGGCCATACTACCTCACTCACATTATTGAATTAGTCTTCCCCCAGCTTTTGCTGGGTTCACTTGCTAGCACTTCTACAGTATCCTAAGAGTAGGACATGGTTTTCAGTTTCCGGTTACGGTTATGTTTGGAGTTTCTATTTCTGTTTTTAATTTGTTTTTTTCGATAAATTAGGAATAAAATTAAGTAAAATAGATGCAGAATGTACTGCAAAGAAGGAAAAATTAAAAATACTACTTTTTTTATATTCTACAAACGCCCTGACCAACCTGTATTGTGTTCTGTAGCATGTTTTGAGAAATTTATCTCAGATTAGACTGATTGTGAAAAAATGGATCTGATAATAGTAGTATTTTATCTGTTTCGTTTGTTTTACTTAATTCCTTATATTACTAACTAGTTAATTACAAAATATAAAATTTTGAAAAAAATCTTGGATTTTAATTTTTTGGCAGTCGTTCACCAGGGGCTGATGGCCGACTACACAGCCATACATAAAAAAATGTTGTTTGAGTCTTCCACATCTACAAAATACTCCAGACAGTCATAAATCGACACTACACAATCACAAAAATGGTTTTTTAAAAAAAAAGTTTAGTCATTCGGGTAAGTTTTAAATTTATATATACAGCCACACATGGTGAAACGAAAATACAGCCTTAGCACTGAATGTGTTAACTACCAGTGCTGCCTCGTGGTTGTCTAATCTGAAAACACTGTGTGCCTTACTCTACAATTCCATGCTGCTCAAACAGTGTTTATAAATCACTTTCAATACTAACTTTCACACTGAAGTTTGTATGAAGTGTTTAACACGTACACTGCGGAAGAAGCATTTACCTTGAGCCATGTGCGGAAACACACTTGTGCATCCTGGACTATAACAGCTGATACACTGAAACCAATTACTGGTTTATTGTTCAGTGTATTCATCTTTAGTTTTAAGTTTTTAACATTAATTAGGTCTTGTTCAGAAATTGCGCATAAAAGAAGCATATTTAACATTAAGCATGTATGTTAAGGGGAATATATTTGGTTACAACAATGAATATGTTAACAAATATATGTTGATGGAATCTTATATGAAAACTAACAGCCATTTTTTTAAATTGACATAGATTAAAAAGAATTATTGAATTTTTTTTATGATAGGGTAAAAAACACGTTTCTTTACGGTACTCAAACTAACCAATTTTTACTTGCATAATCAATATAAGAGTGACCTAAACTGCTTGAATCTTAAAGGCAGTTCTAAAGTCCTCTTTGCAGTTGAGTTGAAAGATAACTAGATTGGACATATTGGATATGTTAAACTCCACCACCTTTAATATACATTTGCCATTTCTACCTTAAAACTGAACACATTTAATCAACAATAAGAACTTTTTTGGGTACCTGAAGTTTCTCTTCAGCTGATTTTTGTTGACATGAATTGAACTGGGCTTGTCTTTCTCTGGCCTCAAGGTCTTCTTTAAGTTTTTTCCTTTTAGAATCTAGCTCCTTATTTCGCAAAGCGGCAGCCTTTTTAGCATTTATTACTTTATCATAAGCAGACTAAAACAAGACATTTAGTAAACATTTCAATGTTATAATCTCACAAATATATATTGACAATATTCATATTTTTGTGTGCCAAAAGTTATTTAACAAGTGAATCAATTACATCCTAAACTTGACACAAATAATAAAGTTAAGAAATATATGAATTTCTCAACTTTTACAGTCACATATAACAATTTTTGCTAATTAGTTTAGATAATTTTGGACTTTGAACAATTAACTTGAGCAAACATCAGGATTATGAAAATGAAAATTATTGTTTGTTAACTAAACGACTTAAGAGCGAACAACAATTTAGTAAATAAAGTGTTTGTCTACTTGAAATTGGAAAAAAACACCAAAACAGCATTTATAAATAGCAGCCAAACGATAGGCAGTTTTATTAGCAATAGAATTAGTTTTGAGGGGAAACAAAAATATCCAGTAATTTGTAAACATAATACAGATTTGTGTTTGGAAGGTTAATATTAATTATTTTTTTAAATATCACAAATATCAGGTGGGTTTGATAAATCCAGTATTTACCAAAATTGCATTTTGAAAATACAAAAGTGCATAATCACATGCAGTCAGAATATAAACTATTGGAATAAAAGTCTGGATGATGATATAAAATCATATATTACTATGTGAAAACTAGTAATAATGATGAGTTATCATTCAGTTCTCAAAGAAATTTTATGATAAATCATCATTCGGTTCTTTATAAGTACAAAGAAAGTTTACCTAATTTTTGTTTCCTATTTAGTAGTAGATATTGGTTAGCTAACAATTTTAATTAGTTACATGTTTTGGATTTCTTTCTTACAAAGTTGTAAAATAAATTTGAAAAGAAGAATGGCCATATAAATGAGCTCACCATAATAAATGTCTTTAATTTGTACTTTAATGAGTAAAAAATTGATAAAAATTGTAGATAAAAAATTATGTTTTTATGCACTTCAGTTAATTTTTAAATCAATATAAACACGAGCATTTACTAAATATCGTCAAAAGTCAAATAAAAATAATAGGGGAGTTTTCTTGTAAGGCTCTTTAATATAATTAAATAACCTAAAATGTTTTCCAAATACAGTACCTATAATCTTACCCTGGCAGATTCATCGGTAAGTATTTCCAATGCTCTCGACAACTGATGAAACAATTCAGCTGCTTTTGGATTGTCTGGGTTTTTATCAGGATGGCATTTTAGGGCCTTTTTACGATAAGCTTTTTTAACCTGCAACATACAAGCATTTTAACATTAGTTAAGTGATACAGATGTCTATTGGTTAACAACACAAGCAAAAACTTAAATAATTCTAACTAACACAATAGGTGTCAAAATTGGCTGTTAGTATAATCAGTACAAACAGCATTTCTAATATCTTGGGTGGACTTGATATAACTTAAAGTATTTATATTTAAGTAAATTAAATAGTTTAAAACCATCTCAAACTATTTATATTTTGAGGAAAAGCACCACAACTAGACCAATTCCAAAAAATCATAACTCGAAGAATTGGTCAACTTGTTACAATCATCACCTTTAATCAGCACTATTTTTTTCAGTGAAATGATTGAGAAAACCATGTCTACAGTTGCCCAAGTAATATGACAGAGGCGCTATATAAATAGGGCCAATAAAAATAGTTTGTTTTCTTGTGGATTATAATTAACTGATAATTAAATTAATTAATAATTGAATTGTCAATGTAATTTAAATTAATTTTAGGTAAATTTTAAGAAATAATAATACATAGCTAGGGCACAAAAACCGCTACTCAAGCGATATATACATAAACTTTATTATTTTTATTTCTGTGAAAAAAAGAAAAGGCCTACTTTTAAGTCGAAAATGTACAAGTTTACAATACATTTTTTAGATATTTAATACTGATTTTTTTTAAATTCAGAATTTTAGAGCAAATGTCAGTGTTCTGTGGAATCACATTCCTTAAGAGTTGTTAACCCTTTCAGCAGTGTGTTATATTATCTAAAATGAGTAGCATCACCTGACGTCTTTTTGTAAATTGGCCTAAATAAGTAAAGGCGTCATGTGACGTCTTATGTAATGGTCCAATTATTTAATTTATTGAATTAATTGAGTATATTGTTAACACATTACACCAGAACTATCTGGCAAAGGCAAACACAACTTTAGATGTGCACACCTTTTGGCAGTCTAATTTTAGTTGTAACCTTCATTTGTCCTCTATCTCTACACTGATTTGGTTCCCGCGTGATGTTATCAGCTGACATGCAGCTGATATAACGTTTGGCTCACTCACATTCTCTCAGTTGTTTGTCAGCTACACAGCTACGACAACAGGGACGTAAGGACACTTCCCATGAATGCTCCCATTGTCGAATCCCACTATGCATATACCCCTGCTTCGAGGAGTTCCACAAAACAAAATATACTAATCACTGTAATTTCAAATAATAAGAAATATAATAATGTACTGTAATAAACAAGTTTGAAACAGTTTTTTCAAAATTTTATTTTTTTTACCCCTCTACAACATTTGTTTTCAACCCTAATACTCCTCTCGGTCACGACAATTGGGAAATCATATGACGTCTTTACGCATGAAAGCGTTAAAAATTAAAGCAGGCAATGTGATGTAGTGTTGTAGTAGCTACTCGGAGGCTGTGTTGTGGAGATAGGTTCTGTTCCTAGTTCTCTTAATACTGACATGCCATCTGCTCAATGGTTGCCATCGTATGGACACTACTAGAGAACTCTTGGATATCCATTAGGAAAGTGAACAGGTGTAGATGACTGAGTATCAGGTCCATTTATAAAAAAATTAAAGCAATACTACAAGGTTCAGATTCCATATTAAACTATAAATCTCTTAGTTGCCCTGGCTAGTTGCTTTTTCTAATGAACAACGACTATGCATGCTCATATGTACACTCATTTGCCACCCATCTGCGCTTTTATCTTGATGACCAACATCTTATTAATAAATGAATTTATTTTTTAAACTTACAAATTCTCTAATTTACGGATAGTTATCACCCGTTTGTACATATCCATTAGGCAGGTTGGAGGGTTATTATTTATCTACGGGCAGGTGTTATAGCACTATTAGCAATTAATTGTAATTCCATGTTAAGCCATCATCAGTTTAAACATAAAAAATGTAATTTTATCAACAAATTTTTAGAAAGCGGAAAATCTTTACAGTAAAACCCCAATTATCGGAATTGAGTTTATGGGAAACCCAGGTTATCGGAAACAGAGTAAGGAAAAACAAAATTTAACTTAAATGAATTATAACAAGAAAATTGTATAAGCATTAATATTACATAAACTATTTCTTATGTTTGTTTTGTTTTAAAACAATAATATAAATTAAATAGTACGATACAAAAGTGCTACAGTATGTTGTGAAATAATGATGATAGCGTAATAAACAATAATCACCACTAGACTTAGGATACGATATCATTGTTTTGTAAACAAGTGTTGTGCTCAGCGGATGTGAGTCGTGGGCCACTCACCTACCTCACTCACCTGTTATTGAAGAAGCTTTTAAAATCTTTGTATAGTTATGTGATCCTGTAGTGTGAAATTTAGATTTAAAATTAATAATAAGTTTTTAGAATAATAATATAATTTGATATACATTCATTTCCTGTCTGGACTTTCAAAATAACATAACCTTAGACTATCGGAAATGGGTCCAGCCCCAATTAGTTCCGATAATCGAGGTTCTGCTGTAACTAGATCAAATTGTCTTTTTTTTTTTATTATATCAGCATTTAGCAATCATAACATGGAATAAGTTACTACTGCATTTACAAAAAATATGGCTCACAAAATGATGTGAAATCAATTTTGCACTATAAAGAACTTCATTGGTAGGAAACTAAATGTATGAAGGACTACGGGAGGGATATGAAGGGAAAGGTGAAGCTCACTGTATTAACTAAACGGCTGGGTAGTGTTGAGAAGAGCATGATGTCTTTCATTTATCGAAAGCGCTTGAATAATCATACTTTATTCGTCTATTTCCAAAGAAAGTGTTACTTACTCTACTTTGCATCCTTTACAAACTAAAATCCGTGCGGAACAGGCTTAAAAAAAGAATACAAGCAATTTTCTTCAATTACTTAATAAACTTCTATTTTTTTATATTTGGACATGCTAGAAGGCATAACAAATAGAAAAACACCAAATTTTACTTTCAGAAAATAAAATATAGCTCTAGAATACCCAACTGTTTATTTGTGACAAACTTTTTTGTGATAAAAATGTGCATTAAGCACTATCATTGCTAGGGATAGCCGTGTCTCTGGTAGAAATATATGAAATTCTGTATTTTATAATTAGTTGATACAAACTAGGTATCTGAAATGACTAAACAACATATATTCCAATAAAAATAATTTATTTTATTGGAATTATGAGAATTTTTCAAAATTATTTACAACTTCCAATAAAAAAACTCAAAGAAGAAATGAATAAAACACATATTTCTATCTATTTATTTATAATATAAAAGCTGATTGAAAAGATGTAGATGCGAATAGATATGGTTTGTGAATGTGTGTACATGAGATTTACAGTGTAAATGATTTTGTACAGTGGAAAACTTGCTTGAAGCCAGATAATTTAGAAATACTACTAGGTATAACTGAACACTTTGGAAAAACAGCATTTTTCCACTTTTAACATTTTTAGTTGCACTGTCTACAATAACAGATAGTTGGTTTTATAGTAAATTATAATTTTTACCCATAAAATACACTTTTCACTAGTACCTAACCAAACCTCGTCTTACTTTAAAAAAAATCTGTTAGATTTATGTTACAATTGGATGCCAACCATCTCACAGCGTTCCCACTGACAAAAATATAAACAGATTTGTTTTAGATGTTTAATTGTTGCTTTCCGCTGCAGTGTTTTTAGTCACAATCAGTGTGCATGTGGCTGCATAGAAGAATACAAAAAAATTGAAAATTTGGTTTCCTTCTTGATTGGGTAAATACAAGTGATCTAAGGAATAAAATTTGTTCTCTATTTTAAATATTTAAGGCCGTTTTAGGCCAAACAATCATGTTTTTATTTGCAGGATAAAAATCCCATAAATTGCAAATAAAACCGACAAAAGTGGTATTAAATCAGGTTGATGTGTGTTGTGAAAATACGTCAGTACATTGTTAACCCTTCAACATAGTACGCCCTTCCTGCATACGCAAGCGTAAATACTATTACACGCAAGCTACTGCCGCATGACGTATTCTACAGGCATCAAGTACTTCAATCTAGCAAGTTAGGCCTATTTAGAAACTATATGGACCTGAATAAATACAGAACAAATTTAATATATTTTGCTACTAACTGTTCCATTGGTATTTATTTTGTCAACATAGAAGCATTGCAGACGCCATCATCTGTTGTGACAGAATTTTGAGAAGTAGTGTATGATACTGTATGTTTTGTTTTAGTTATATGAAGACCAAGGTAACAAATCATAATCGATTTTATAGTAATATGTTACATGAAATTTGTACACACTGTCTGTTTAATTATGCATTGCCGCGTCCCACCTGTCCCTATGTGCAGATTAGAATTGTTAATGTCAGTCACTAAGTCATATTTACGTTGTGAATACTGATATTTAAAATGAGTTATCTTTTTTATATAGATCCAGGTCGTGTTATTTTCAACAGGTTTATCATGGGAATAAACGTCTAGTTTCTAACTGTAGTTATTTTCAGATTGAATCCTCAGTTTTCTAGATGTTTATAAACAAATTCTCTACAAAAAACATGCAGGTTTACATCTTAATATTTTTTAATACTGACATTTAATTGTTTTAAGCCAGTCTACATGGGAGAGTCATAAGGACACCTGAAACTAAGAAGCCAAACCTGAATGAACGTAAGCACAACTTATTACTTTATTTGTTATTACAGGTTATCATTGGAGAACGTTTACTGTAATACACACTAAGGCTGTGAGAATAAACTTATTTACAGTATTTTTAAAGCTACATATCAGACAAACTTACATCTTGAGTGGAAGCAGAACTAAGAATTCCTAATAATTCATAAAGATCAACGTTAGCCAAATCGTCCATGTTTTGTTAAGCTTGTTTTATTTTATCCTTAACAACAGATATGCAGCAAGTATCCAGTAGCTGTAAAAAAATCATACAATGAATTTAAATAACACCTTAGACAGTAACATCCGTTTCCATGCTCATATCGACACTGTTTGTAGGAGGTGAGTTCATCAGTATTTCTTTTAAGATAGCTCTCCAAAATCACAAAAGTCAATGTTTTGATGACTGCTTACTATGGTTCACTCCACCCTCAACTGGTGTATGCAGTGCCGATATGGGGATGTGAGAACAAAAGAACTTTGTTCTTATTCCGTCTTCAAAAAAGGGCTATTCGTGTTATAAAAGGCTTTGATAGTCGACAAGCCTGTAGAAACATATTTTGTTCATAAAAAAATCTTAACATTTCCCTCCATAAATAAATTTTCCACCCGTACCTTTGTTAAAAATAATTTTCATTTTTTTAATAGTCAAAGAACTCATTTCCATTCACTCCGAAATAATAACAATCTTAACATTCCAGTCCATTCAACAACATTCTTTCAAATGCAGTGTTTTTATATTGAGCAATAAAACTTTACAACATCTTCCCTTCAAATCTGAAGTTAGAATCAAATCCTGCAGCTTTTAAAAAACAGCCCAAAAGTATTCTAGTAGAACAATGTTACTACACAGTGTCCGGGATTGTCTCACGCTCAATTTTTTTGATTCTTTAATTTTAATATGAAACCTAGAATTAAGACATGGCTATTTTGTCACTTTGGCTAGATAAATGAGTTACTGAAATGTGATTATTTAGGCATAATTTCTTAACTTATCAACCTAAGAAGAAGGCTACAGAATTAACTAAAAGAGGATTGAGGTTACAATAGCTTTAACAACAAAATAATGCAGAAAATGTAACTAAAGGTCAATGCAGAAAGTGAAGTCAAACGCTAAAATAGATTTTACTACATGCTAAATGACATGCAGTGAAAATCAAAAGTATAGTGGTATCGACCCATCCGCCTACACAGCCAGAGGTAGATGATTTTCCCACACACCACCAAACGTACTGTGGTATGAACCCATCTATCTACACGGTCAGTGGTTGATTACCCTACCACACACCAACATATGTAAAGTGGTATTGACTCATCCGTCTACATGGTCAGTAGTGATGAACCTCCCACACACCAACAAACGTACAGTGGTATCAACCCACACGCTTACACGGTCAGTAGTGATGACCCTCCGCTACACCAACAAACGTACAGTGGTATCGTCCCATCTGCCTACATGTAAAATGGTGAGGACCCTTTTACACATCAACAAACGTACAGTGGTATCAATCCATCCGCCTACACGGTTAGTAGTTGATGACCCTCCCACACATCAACAAACATACAATGGTATCGACCCATCCGCCTACACGGTACAGTGGTAATGACCCACCCGCCCGCCCGTACACGTACAGTGGTATTGACCCAGCCGCTGTTGGTGCTGACCGTGTATGGGTGGACGGGTTGTTTAATGCCATTGTACATGTATGGGCGGGTGGGTTGGTCAATACCACTGCACATGTATGGGCGGGCGGGTGGGTCAATACCACTGTACGTGTATGGGCGGGCAAATACCACTGTACGTGTATGAGCGGGCGGGTGGGTAAATACCACTGTACGTGTATGGGCAGGCGGGTGGGTCAATGCCATCGTACGTGTATGGGGACAGGGTTACCGTTTGGTGTGAGGACAGAGCGACAGGAAACGGATATACAGCTGTTACTCCCCCACCACTGGTGATAGCACAATACAACCTGTTTGTTAAAAGCCAATTGGTAATAATTGGATACCAGGAGAGATTGATTTTCACTGCATGTCATTTAGCAATTAGTAAAATCTACTTTAGCGTTTGTTTTCACTGCATGAATTATCCAAACTACTTATATATGTTTAGTAGTTACCGTTGCGGTATTTATGCGCTTTCTAGACGCCTCGCCACTCTTAACTATTTAATCACCAGTTGGTAGAATCAGGTCTAAATTTTATGAGAAAACACTTTTTATTCCGTGGAAATACACATTTTATCTAAAAAAAAACGAAAATTCTAAATTTTTAAAAATGTTATTGTTTGGCTTATCTCTGTTCTTTTTCACGATTTTTTCAATTTTTTAAAAATATAGTGTCCGTAGTTTTTCGTGCTGAACACAATTTTGGTCCACAATAATTATTTGATGAGGGAGACAAAGGTACCCCTTGTCTCCAATACCAAAAGTGATTGGTATTTTTCACGTAATGATGGAAAATGTCCAACTACCTTTGTCTCCCTCATCTGATAATCCATCATTAAAAAAAATTTCAAAAATAATTATTTCTCGAGATATTACAGAAAAACTACATTCTCGGCAAATCCTATGGTGCCCATAAGCACTATGTTAATAGGAGCTATGATTAGCCACCAAAAACAATTTTCACGAATACATGCTGGAACAGAGGCCAGGCACCCGAATCTAATGCAATTATGAATTTAGGTTAAGTATATAGACCATTAGGATGTTAGGGTATGTTTAAGGTATGTAAGAGTATTTTTCCGGTCGAAAAATTAATTTGATTGAAAAATCAATCAGGCCTTATTTATTCTTGTCCAGAATTAAAAAACAAGTTAAATGAAAAAAAAGAATTGTTGAAAATTTTCAAATTTTTTAGTTGTTTTTTTCACTCTGCCTATTACTTAATAAACTAGTTTTTCAATTTTTCGTTAAAAATTTTTTAACTGCGGCTAAAATCAACCTCCTCATGAATTATAAACTCATATTTTACCACTTTTTCAACAAGAAATCACATTTTCAGAGGCATTTTCAAGTGCATAATTACCAGAGTTGCCTTAAATAGTTATCATCCACACAAACTTTAAAAATCACTTTATGTAGGCCTGTTAATAGATTGTGAAGTGGCTCTGCCATTGGGATGTAATAAAATAAAATAATAAAAGAAAGAACTAAAACCCACTAAAGCTGAAAATAGCATTTGTTATTAATGTATACAGAATTGGCTAGGACTTTAACCCTCCAGGTGCTGACATCGCACAGCACGATGTCAGCGCTAGCCATTACGGTGCTGACATCATGCAGTGCGAAGTTAGGTACACGATCTATTTAAAACGCACTAGCGGCTATAAACAAGTGAATATTACAAAGTAATTTATATAGTATTGAAGTAGAAGGAACCTGGAACATATTATACTCTATGGAATACGTCTGCATCAAAACAGCCGATATACAACAATTGTTTAGAAGCGCATGTTTTGTTTTCAACAGACACAAATCAGATGCTCAGTGTATTGCCGCTTGGTGTTTGTTTACATTGTATGTTTGTTATTGTAATCTATTATTATTGTTTTATTTTGTGTTTTATTGGATTTAATCATAAAAAATGAGTGAATTAAGTAGATCTAGTGCAATAATAAATGTGTTAGACGAACTAAATGAACAATCAGACATTGAGAGTGAAGTTGACTCTGAGTAAATCATCTTATCATTGCTCTAGAATGTAAATTTTTGTACATAAGATATATTTTTTAATTAATTATTTTAGTTTTTATTGATTGTCATTGTTATATTTTGTGAGCTGAAAACATTTTGAGTTGTAAAAGTGAAATAACACTACATGTTACAATGAAATGTGTAACTTGTCATGTATTAAGTGATTTTTTACATGGGACAATTTTCCATTTTTTACTCTAACTGAATGTGTCTAAGAAGATAACCTATAACATGTATATATTTTTGTGTTTATTATTAAGTTTTCTACAATATGTCTATCTTGGATTTTCATTTTATATCTTTTGTGAACTAATAAATTAACTCAAATTAAAAAAATTAAAAAAAATTGTCTTCTTTGTAAAGAATAACATCCAGCAATAGTTTACCATGAAAAGATAAGTCCTGTATAAGTATTTTTTCTTATTCTATGATTTTTTCTGAAAATAATGATATGTAATGTGTACCATTTTCATTAGGTTTGCAGTATTTAACCCTAGGAGTGTTGATCGCCTCAAATTGAGGCGATCGGTATTTTCATAAACTGTTACCGCCTCAATTTGAGGCGATGTGCGCTCACTCGATTAATGTCGCTCACAGTCGGGAAAAAAAGTCAAAGTCATCTCAAATATATATCATTTGAAAGGCAGTGAATCAGTGTTTGTTTACATGTCTTTGGTTTTGCTATATGACTGTCAGATGAGGCACAGTGGCAGAAATAATTCTATGTTTACTTCTTACGTCGTCATCTGTCAATCAACTCGCCAGTCTCGATCGCCATACCAAGCTGGCAGTTGTTTATGTTTGTTGATCTGTTGTGTTATGCTTTGTGTGACTTTTAGTGTTTGTGTATTATAGATTGTATATTATTAGTGATCACGGGTGATCCGTGTCGTGGTTTATAAACATTATAATTATGCATGCTAAAGTTGGCATATTCGCTGCTAGGCAACATATTTATTGTTACTTCATAAATATATGTTGTATAAATGTTTGCCTATATAATTCATTTGTGTGACTTTTAGTGTTTGTGTATTATAGATTGTATATTATTAGTGATCACGGGTGATCCGTGTCATGGTTTATAAACATTATAATTATGCATGCTAAAGTTGGCATATTCGTTGCTAGGCAACATATTTATTGTTACTTCATAAATATATGTTGTATAAATGTTTGCCTATATAATTATATGTTTTTTTGTTCAGAATGAAATTCTGCACAACTTGTATATCTCAGTTTTTTTCTAATATCATAATTTTATATACATAAATGACTGTCAATCTACTTATAAAATTTATTTTTATAAAAAATTTATAAATAACATATTTAAAAACTTTTTAAAAATTTTAAAACTTTTTCCATTACCAATAATTAAAATTTATTTATTACTAATAAAAATGATACAAGTTTCATCTTTCTAATGCTAATAATAAATATACAGCGAATTTTTAAAAAAAGTATTACAAATCACTGAAAATTTGGTGACACTACACAAAATTATTACCAACACTCCTTGGGTTAAAAAAATATTTTACATATAGTTGCAAACATGCTGAAAAACGCCTAGCACTCAAGAAATTTCAACTCAGCACTTGGAGGGTTAAAGAAAATAATTTACCTATTATTCTTTATGACATAAAATATTCTCATGAAGAGAACTAACCTTAGTTGACCAAACTTCTTAGAAGTCAAGTATGTAATTTCAATCTGCAAAGAACTAAAATATTGCACGCAAACAAAATGTATTTAGTTGTTGTATCTCCACCCATTCCGTCTTTGGTTAATGTTTTCTCTCTTCAGTGTTCATACAACACAAATATATATCGTAACATAACCCTTTTAAACGTAATTGTTTAGATTGTTTAGAAGGATAGGGAAAGAGATAGACTCTGACTAAGCACTCGTTCCCGTTCACCCTTTCCTCCAAAGTTCCAAACCTCGAAAACTGGTAGCTGGCAGCTGGCTAATATCGTACTCTTTTTTCCCCTTTAAAAATGGACCTCGTAAAGGCTTTAAAAATGGACATGCCACTAAGCCGTTTTAATTTTTTCAACGGTCGTTTTGTCTTGGTCGAGAGAGGTTAAAAAAGTTATAAATGTAACATCTAATTTCTTTTTGTAGCCATTTTTACGGTCACATGTTTTCTAATTGAATGAGATATCGTAAAACAAATCACTTGTATAAGAAACAGTAAATTTATGTTTTTAAAATGTTTGAATTGCATATTACTTTTATTTAATTTCATTATTATAGTAAATACTTGACTATTATTCTAAAAAATAGATTTTATCTGTGATATGTTAGTTTGAGGACTTCACGAGTGGTCCCTTTGGTTTTCCCAGCCGCAAAGAGAGGACTGCTGATGAAGACTTCAGACTTCCACCATGCATTAACGTTTTTATCTTGTCTGAAAATTGTTTAGTTATGTCGTTCAGTTGGGATGGAAGATATGACGTTGTTATAGTGTTTTTATGTATTTTTATTTTCTTAGTCTACCTCCTCCAGATGCAGGTACGTACCGTACCCAGAACTCAATTTTCGAGGGTGTCCAATCAGGGGGTCTTAACAGGGTTAGCAAGCAGGGGGGGTTGAACCCAGGGCAGTTGACCTTCTATTGGCCAGAGCTACCGAAAATAAGGGCTGAGCCGTTGTTTTTTTTTTTTTTTTTTTTTTTTAAGTTATAGTAGCGTTGTCTTCTGACTGCAGACAATTGAAGAGGGCACGTGTGTGACGTCAATTCACCAGTCTCAGGAATGCCACAACTATTAATTTAATAATGTATGATCGTATTTACGGATCTGATGTTTTATCAAAATTATTATAAATTATAATTAAATTTATACCATTTCAATATGTGTTTCATTGCGAGCAAATTTTATGACATCTGTGTTTCATGTAGTAAGTAAACCAAAGGAATTATTTTATTAGGCTATATGACATCGTCTGTTTTGTCATATATATCTGTTCTGTCAGTATAATGTGATTTTTCTACAATAAGAAGTTTCTTTGTGGTCATTTGTCCCAAAATTATTCTATTACAAAACAATGATTAGACCTATAACGGAAAGTAAGTATTGACAGGAGGGCCTGAGTCACGATCATATTTTCTTGTACGAACCGAATTGTGAACGGTTGACTTATGAAAAATATTTTATATTAAAGATTAAGTTTTTACTCAATATCTATAATTTGCCTTTTTTCCTCACCAAAGAATAACAATTGGTCTGAATTACTGATTGATCCCCCTCTCCATAAAAACTTATACCTATCCGCATATCCCTTCGTTCTTTCTCTAGTGCTCAATGCGAACGGACGAGTACTGTTTTTACCCTTGCGTTTTGATTTGACTGGCTAGAGGTTGAATTACTTTTATTATTCTTCTACTTCGGGTAAAGATTGTCATATTTGCTAAGGAATGCTGTGATGATGAAACATTTTAAAACGGTTTATCAATAAAAATATGTCACTTTTAGACATTTCTAATAACAATTAAGTCTCATTCAACTAAATTTGATTCTATCCTAACTTAATCATGGAATCATATTCATCAGTTTGATCAATAACCTAGATACCATTTGCCGTAAGTTTGGAACTTGCGGTAAAGACGTTCTAACTGAAAATATCATAAAATCCTCTCTGAACTTCTCTTACAACGAAACCCAGGGGAAATTGAATGATATATTTCTGTTCAATTCAAATTTAATAAATTTGTAAATAACGAGGAAATGTCAACTTAACCTTGCTTAACTGTCAACAATTCTCGTATTCTAATCTTTCCACGTAATTAATTTTACGATATTTCCTCTTAAGAGTTCACTGTACAATATAACTGAATGATCACTCAAATGTATAATTATACTCTTCATAAAATAAATATTGAAGTGGCATTGGTTGCATTATCATTGAATATTTAATAAAACAGTAGAGACGTGTTCGCACGGCATTTAATTAGTAGTTCCACGTACTACTAGGAATGTATGTATCAGGCAACTAACGTCACAATACGCGTATGTGACTCATAGATGCTCGCTCAAAAAAGGTTGAACAATTGGGGGGAGGGGTTCGGACACCCTCCTGTCCAGAGTCATTTTTAAAATCTGAGTACTAATGTTGTTAAGGGAAAGTGGACCTCACGTGAATTGAACACGTGAACCTTTGCATATGAAGCAGTAGTAATAACCACTAGGCTGTAGAGGCCTAATGATTTAAAACATCTTTGATCAGTATTTCTTATCATGCTTGACGATTTTATAATTAATTAATACACAATTACCCCAAGTATTTGAAAACAATATTTGTAATACATTATTACATTTTATTGGCAGTGCGTCCTTTCTCCTAGACAGAATGGATTAATTGAAAAGTGTATTTGTCATAAATTCTTTAGTTTGCTGTGGTCAGGCAATTTTTATGTTGGAATTTGCTTCTTTAAAAAAAGCTTTTGACCTAATTAACTACAAAATAATACTGAACAATCTCGATTGATTGTCATTTATAGGTATTAGTATGGTAACAATTGATAACAAACTATCAATCATGGAATCTTGGATTTGATACCCTAGCCACGAGGAGAGAAATCAGCGATGGCATGTTTCTATTCAAGATACTAAGTGGACAAATCAACTGCCCTGATCCACTTGCGCTGATTGACTTACATGTCCCGCCACCTCGCTCCAATGTGCTGTTTGCTCACCAACACTGTTCCATGAACTATGAACTTTATAGCCCTCTGCCTAGACTCGGTAATCGACTCTGCCCATATGTGGACTTCTTTGACTGGGGTCCACGAGATGTCAGGAGGATTGCGTTTTCGGCACTCGAGGAACAGTGATCTCGCTCTGCTGTGATCTAGTTGTACTGGTCTTGTGTAGCGTCTATTTTTCTGTTCAATGTTATCATATCTTTCTACTTACTAGTCAATATTATTCTGCTATTCTAATGTGTGGTTGTTATATTGTTTTGTTGTTATATTGCATGTATTGTTATTGTTTGCGCATTATTTTTGCTGTTTATCTAGTCATAAGATTACTCGTAGTATATTTATTGTATTGATATTGTTACTAAATTTTTAACTAATGTTAAGTCGCAATTTAATTTTTTCCTTTCCATTAGCTTGTGTTGTTAGTCTATTGCGCTGTTGTGTTCGTTATCTTCTGTTATTTATTATTATAGTTACTTATTCTAGATCCTTATATTATTATTGTTATCATCATCATCATAGTACTTATCTTTTCATTGTCATATTACAAATTCATTAATACATCCTATCATTACAAAACATGAGAATCTATGTAACTCCCTCATCTGCCTTTCAATAAAATTACGCAAAGACCAAAAAAAAAAGTAAAAAAGCATGAGGAAAGGCAGAAGGGAGGCAAAATTAATTAGGCTAAGTTAATCATGTTATCATTTCACATTTCACTCGTGTTTATATTTCACATTCGTATTGTCTGTATTTTCAATTTATCAGTACTGTATTATAATTTCAGCATGTCAACCTTGTAAAAATGGTGTAACCGTAAACAAATAAATAAATCTTGTTAGTTTTTTTATTCCTTTCCAATCAGGGCATATAGATCTGAATGACCGAGATTTATTAAACTCATAAACTAAAACTAGAGTACTATTTCCTTGATACCTCTGTTACCACGCTTGAGGTTATGTATAATTCATCAACTTACTCTATGAAGAAAATACTACGATTAAAACTGTTCCTGTTCAAGCTGTGAATGATTGCCTTCGCTAAGCTGTTGAACAACATTAATTTCCTCGTTTCCACAGGCACCATTCAAGGACCATGTTCAGCAGGAAGTTTCAAGCCAGAAATTACGCTTTCAATCATGGGATTTCAGTGCCTTAAGGATAAGTCGGGAAGCTTAAACTACCATCTATTTCTTTGGACAATCGCTATTATCTTTTAGAAAAAATGCTGTTAACAAGTTTTTGACAGATCAACTAATTTCTTAATATCTTTCTGACTGCTGGTCAGGAGGTTGTATGCGATACAAGAGGTAGGTAATACCCTTGATTATATACATCTACAATAGATAAACCATCTAATAGGAATATTTGTGGCAGTAATTTTGTTAGTTTGTGTGGCCCGCAACCACAGCTGGTTTAAACTGCATTACATTTACATGGGACTACACTAGCGCTCCACAATGGACCACAAAAACAGCTGATATTTTGAGACTCAAAATTTAACATTGGATGGGAGATCTCTTTGTGTAAAAAATCAATGGTAATACTTATTAAATTACCACTCTCGATAATGTTATTTAATATAGTGTATGTAACACATTCTATAATATAGTTTAAGCACGTTTCGGTGCTGTGTAATTTAATGTTTCATTCATACCTGTTGAGGTAATGTTGTCTGGAGACTGGTTATTACTTCAGTCCAACAGCATACAAGTACACAACTCTGCCTGCAGTGAGTTCATTAAACTCGAGATCTGGTGACTTAAAGTTGTCACAGGAAAAGTCAAAAAGAGATTTGATGGGTGGTTATAAGCAGTTCCTCACAACTGCCTTCGGTTGAATTAATTTAAAACTCAATTTCAACCAGTAACATGCCACTGATCAACTTGAATCTACTCTAGCCATATCAGCAGCCTGCATTTTGACTTGGGATTCAATGGCTGGCGAATCTTCGTTAACCTTGTGTGAGCTCACTTTAGACTCTACATAAGTCAAAAAATTGCTTTAGCCGATGGTTCAAGTCATAGATTCAACTCGAGTTAAAAACAAACTGACTAGTTCATGCTGGACTCGACAGCTCCAGCTCATTAACTTGACATATCACTAGTTCCTTGAAGTATTGATGCAACATAAACAGTCTTTTCTGTTTATATTTGCAAAATCACAACCACCCTCCTTAATTTGAGTAAGGCATTCGACTACCTCAACCACTCCACCTACTGGAAAAACTTGTTACTTTAGGGATCAGAAGCACACCACTAAAGTGGTTTAAAAACTATTTAGAGGGAGAATGCAGGTTCTTGAAATCAAACAGGCCTCCCAGGGAATTGTAAGAACTGTTAATCTTTACCACTAAACATCATATGAGGTGTCCACAAGGCTTGGTTCTGGGAACTGAGTTGTTTTTCCTCTATACTTCAGACCTTCCATTGTACCTTGATCCCTACTGTCGACCAGTCATATATGCTACAGTACTCCTAACAATAGGAAAAACATCTGAAAGCCTAGATATTGCATATTTTATATCACTCAGCAAGGCCAAGGAATATTGTGACAATAACGACTGTGTTCTTACTGTGTGAAACTAAACAGATTATTCTAGGAAGACAAAATAATGAAGTTTCAGGACTCTCTGGTATAACACAGACTGCTTCAACAAAACACTTTGGCATGACAATTGATGATTGCTTATCATAGAATGAACATCTGGAATCTCTTTGCAAAAAGACTGAGCAATACAATGTTTCTTCTAAAGGCCACCAGTACTACCAGCTACCTTAACAGTCTATTATACACTTTTTTAAAGTCATGTACGCTAAAGTATATGCTTTGGGATGGCTCATCAAAAGGTATTCTCCAAAAAGTCCTTGTCTTATTAAAGCAGGCTCTAAGAATAACTGAGGGTCTGAAACCATTTGACAGCCGTAAACAAGCTTTTAAAACTTTCTCCCACCTGGACTTAAGAAAGAATATCCAACATTATCGAGGAAACGATTACAAGAATGGGTGTCCTTCTTGTAGATAGATAATCTTGAACTATCTAGAAGAGTTCAAGATGCGTACTCAGAGACTGGACACAAGATACTGACTTTTTATACAGTTGTATTCCTTAAAAAAAATATATAAATTACTTCATATTGCAACATTTGTGACACTATTGCTGTTCTTGATTAATATGTCAATAAGGAGATTGTATATTGTGTACAGTTTTAGTTGTTATATGTAAATCTTGTTTGCCAATTATGTGATCAAAAAAGAAATATATTCCAGCAAAAGGGAACATTTATTTTTCATAGGTTTAATATGAAAAAGAATGTCCAAAGGTTTTAAGAACGATCTTTCTCAATTTATTCCATAGTAATACCATAAAGGAATCAGTATAACATATCATTATTCTATAACACATTTAAAAATTGACTGGAAAATTTCTGATTTTGTTACTATGTCATAACATAAAATCCTTTGTGTGTTAGTATGGTTGTGAATTTCTTAGAATTTTTATCCAATTCAATTGGTAATAAGTTTATGATAAATCTAATTTTGAAAATATGTTGCCTCCACTTAAACAGTAAAATAATGTTCTACGTTGAAGATGGAGCTGTATTGGTTTTTTGCATTTAATTGTTAAAAATAACACAATTTTAAACCAATATTCAAAACTTAATTGGTGAGGCCTTTCTATAGCAAGACTATCAGCGTTATATTAATTGTGATGTGTCTGACGATGATAGCCTTGCTATCGAAAGGCCTCTCCAATAATGTTTTAAATATTGGTTTAAAATTGTGTTATTTTTAACAATTATAAGTAAAATAATTCTTCACTCTATACTTATAAAAGACAAATAACACTGACTCACTCATCGCTGCAACTAAAAAAGTATAAAGCCTACGAGGCTGAATTTTTGTAGAGTCATAGGTACAAATTTTGTAGATGTTCAATAAAAATGGGTTTTGAAAAATTTAGTAAATCGAAGATGGCAGCCTTTTTAGTGCCAACAATTTTAAATGCCAAAAACAGTGTTTCTCTAATTGGACTGTAGCGGCTAAATGAACGGTTCCTCAGCAAAACTAACACCATTTTCTATGCCTGATTTGAGACAATCTACAACTTTGGCCCTATGACTTTTTGCTCTATCTCACCTCCTTCATGCTTAGGTAGAGCAAGATTTTCAATTTGTGTGTGTAAATAAAATTAGTTAATTTAAAGCCTCTAAGAATAAACTTACAGATTTTTCTAGACTGTGTAACTTTGTTATCGAGAAGAACATACTGTATTCAATGGGAAAATATACAATTTAATCTGAACACATGTATAGCCAGGTCATATAGGACATGGCTAACAACACAATATTTCACTGATTCAGAGTCATTTACCATACTTTGTGCCCTCTAAAAGTTGACTTACAGATTTTTCTAGACCATTAAACTTTGTTATCTAGGGGAAAAAGATGTTTCCAATAGGAAAATTAACAATTTAGTTTTAAAGCATGCATAGCCAGATCATAGGACATGGCTAAACATAGTGAGAGACACGATATTTTATTGATTCAGAGTCAAATATAGTACTATGTATCCTCTAAAAGTAGACTTTGTAGATTTCTCTAGACTTTAACACTTTTTTATCAGAGAACAAACTGATTTTAATTGGAAAATTTATAATTTAATTTGACCATATGCATAGCCAGTTCACAGGTCATGGCTAAATATAGTGAAAAACCCGATTTTTCACTGATTCAGTCAACCAGAGTAATATACATATATATATATATATATATATATATATATATATATATATATATAAAATCCATTTACCACTCATCACTATTTCTCCAAAATACATCCAATTGACTTGAACATTTTTATTGGTGTATCTTGGCCTCTAAAGGCTCACTAAGAAAGGTTTTTCTTCTCCGACCTCAGAACTCCGTCCCACTAGCCTCCAAAATTTCCAGGATAATGTTATGGAGGTATATTAATTGATTTATTTATTTGATTAATAGCTGTTAAGTAAAAACAAATTGAATAAAAATGTGGTAGGATAAACTTTTTAATTTAAAAATAATTGAGTAAAGTTGTAAATTAATGATAACATCAGCTGTTCTACATTGGATGGTATATTAAATAATTGTTTTTCAAAAACAAAGTATTTAGTTTGATTTACCTTAAGTAATTTTTTAATGTTCTTGAATTGTTGTAATTTTTACTTATATTTTGATTGCAAGTCTTCAAACTCAATATTATGGCCGGCGAAGCGGGCGGGTTCAGATAGAGAAGAGGCAAGAGTGATCCAACAACACTTCCATACACGTACAGGGGTATTGATCCGCCCGCCCACCCATATACGTACACGGGTATTGACCCGCCCACCCACCTATACACCTACAGGGGTATTGATCCACCCGCCCACCCATATACGTACAGGGGTATTGACCCGCCCGCCCACCCATATACGTACAGGGGTATTGACCCGCCCACCCACCTATACATGTACAGGGGTATTGATCCGCCCGCCCACCTATATACGTACAGGGGTATTGACCCGCCCGCCCACCTATACACGTACAGGGGTATTGACCCGCCCGCCCACCCATATACGTACAGGGGTATTGACCCGCCCACCCACCTATACACGTACAGGGGTATTGATCCGCCTGCCCACCCATATACGTACAGGGGTATTGACCCGCCCGCCCACCTATACACGTACAAGGGTATTGATCCGCCTGCCCACCCATATACGTACAGGGGTATTGACCCGCCCACCCACCTATACACGTACAGGGGTATTGATCCGCCTGCCCACCCATATACGTACAGGGGTATTGACCCGCCCACCCACCTATACACGTACAGGGGTATTGATCCGCCTGCCCACCCATATACGTACAGGGGTATTGACCCGCCCGCCCACCTATACACGTACAGGGACCACCATAGGTGGTAAATGAATTTAGTTATTTTGTAAACTCCACATATATTTATATCAGGCTTAAGAATTGGTACCATCGGTGTGACTCTGGTTACTAGAAAGAAAAATCCCAAGTTAGGAAGAAAGTTACAAAATTGATAAAGTTATATTTAAAGCTGTAGAAAAGACAGAACTAAATTTCTTTATGGTTATAATATCAAAATATCAGCAGAAATGGTCAAAAACAAAA
>JAQJVL010004055.1:0-50387 GCA_035578905.1 Stictocephala bisonia
GAACTTGTGGATTAAGACGATCATGAATATTATTTAGTATGTTTTATTATTATATAAATAAATGCAGATAATGGAATCTTATATTATATTACATAATAATATTAAGCTGAAATATTTAATAATATATGATTCATTGTATAGATACAGGGTGTCCCGTAAGTAACCAGCCAAACTTCTGGAGGTCATTCCTTGGGTTAAAACAAACAAAAAATTTCATGTGTACAAATCGTCTATCTCGCTCCGTTATCCGGCTATCTGTCTGTATGTGTTTTTTACTAAAAACTTAATATCTCAAAGGTTATTTAAGATAAAACCATGTAAATTGGTATGAATGTTGATCTTTACAGTATGCATGTACTATTTAAATTTCATTTTTTTACAACAATATTTTTCAAAATGGCGGCCATTTTAAATTTTTAAAGCCAAATATCTTAATAACCTTAAATTTTACTAAAAACTTGTAAGTTACAAAAAAGTTTAAGAATTTATTTCTATAAATAATTATATAAAAATTTTTAAGATTGAACAACTAATAACTGATAAATTACAATTTTATCAAATAAAAATATGCTTGATATTAATAAAATTGAAAACTTTAGTGTTCAAATTCGATAAAAATTTTAATTTCTCAGTTAATAGTTGTTCAATCTTAAAACTTTTTATATAATTATTTATAGAAATAGATTTTTTAACTTTTTTGTAACTTACAAGTTTTTAGTAAAATTTAAGGTTATTAAGATATTTGGCTTTAAAAATTTAAAATGGCCGCCATTTTGAAAAATATTGTTGTAAAAAAATGAAATTTATATAGTACATGCATACTGTAAAGATCAACATTCATATCAATTTTCATGGTTTTATCTTAAATAACCTTTGAGATATTAAGTTTTTAGTAAAAAACACATACAGACAGATAGCCGGATAATGGAGCGAGATAGACGATTTGTACACATGAAATTTTTTGTTTGTTTTAACCCAAGGAATGACCTCCAGAAGTTTGGCTGGTTACTTACGGGACACCCTGTATATTGAGCCACAACTAAAATAACGTAATATGAAGACAGTATAGTGTTTATTATACTGATATATTTCAGTATAAATAGTTTTTAATTTTTCATTTTTCTGGCATTTCAATCCTAATGATTAAGATGATGATAAACTACTTGTATTATTTTTATTATTATTATTATTTGCATTGACGTCGACTAAGGTATATGTAGAATCTTTCAACATTGCATTCCATCTTTCTTCCATTTCTCACTAGCTTGCCTCTTTTGTTTCCAACGAAACTTCATTTTTCTCTGTTCTGTTCACAAGGCTCTTGTTTTCTTTTTCAGTATTCCTTGTGCAAATTTTTGTTCATGTATAATTCAGCTGTATGATTTTCTGTCTTCGCAATCTTTGTTTTTTATTCCCAACTTGTCTTATTTGTTCTATCCATTTTACTATTGATTACTGCTCTATTGTTTTCATGATTTGTTTTGTGGGTTTATTATCGTCCAGTCTTTTTATTTATCTGCCTGCATTTATTATAAACAAATATGCAATCAATAACTATATATATTCGATGCATAACACAGAAAATATTATATAATCAAATGTACAAAATCTAATACAAGCAAAAATTAGTTAATATCATTATCGATATTACTTGGTGCTAAATAAATGTGTAAAATGTATAAATGTATAATACATAAAGAGAGCTTTTTGAACTGATTTGTGCGGTGATTTATGCTGCAAAATGAGTTTAAATCTGCTTTAAACTTATAATCTAACACACAAATTAGTAAAATACATGTTTTTAATATTATTATTTACTGTAAGAGAGAACGATTAACCTGATTTTCCCTCTTAGTAACATATTTGTTTTATAAATCACTTAGTATCATTATTGAAGTTAAATGGTGCTATTACAAATACAATAAAATGCCATACTATACAATAAAGAGGATATTTATGGACGTTAATATAAAAATATCAATATTAAGGCTATAAGTTATATTGCAATTAATTAATATTGTTTTAATTATTTATCATCACACTTCACTGTTATATTCTTTATCTTAAAAAATCATTGCATCTTCATTTTGTTAGAGGCATTACAATCATACATTATAAAAATAACTTGTTTTTCCATTTGTTAAGTATTTAGTTGTAGATTGATTCCATGCTTGGTCATCTTAATACCGACACGGCGTCCACTCAATGGTTGTGGACACTACTAGACAAGTATGGGGTGTCCACGTTGAATGGTAGTAAAGGTTGAGTGTTGTATAGGGGAGTTAACTGAGTATCAGACTTGTCAGTTAGCTTAAAATCAGACCAACACTACTTGGTTCAGATTCCACGTAAAGCTGTACGTCCCATAGTTTTCCTGGCTGTTGGGCTATTAGTAAATAGTCCTTTCTGAGCTAAGTAAAACTCAGATGGTAACAATGACTACACTCGTTCATCCTCACTCATCACACTCATTCATCCCTCATATTCGCCCATATCTCTACGATCTGTGATTTAGAAATAAATAATAATAATTTAATATTTAGGATATTAAATAACTTCGTTTAGTGTGAATGCAATGTGTGACGATCGTCTTGAAGTATTATGACATAGGATTTTCTCAGCCCCTTAAAATAACACAACGTAAGTTTCAAAGGATCTTTACCGGGAAAGTGTTTAATTTCCGGTACGTTACGACCGAAGCCTCACATCAACTTGAGAGTATCGTCACTCCTCTCCCTTCAGCCCTTACAGATTTATGTACCAATTATATTATACAGTAACTTATAATTTATTTTCTAACTTTTATTTTCTACTTTGCACTTCATTTACAGTAAACTATATGATTTCCATGTTAAAATGTGAAAATTTAGATTTTTTTTGTTTATTTAGTCATCCCATATTAGTAACGAAGAATGATCTTTTCCGTTAATTCACTACCACTACTTTTTTATTTCTGTTAATTCACTACCACTTGATAAATATTGTATCGCTCTAAAAACTATTCCCCAATCATTTTGACGTCCAATGTGGTATTCCTTATCCGCTAGGAATTGGATATCGCTGGCCTTATGATATCGCTTTCCAAGAACTTATACACACAGGGTGTTCGGTGGTAAGTCAATCATTGGATTTACCTGTTTGTGATCAACTTTAGTAGCCACTTAACCTAATTTAACATAACCTAACCTAACTGTACGTGTATGGGTGGGTGGGTGGTTCAATACCACTGTACGTGTATGGGAGGGCGGGTGGGTATATGGAAGAAGCAAAATTTTCCATTCTTTTGTGGATCCCTCTGGTCTGAGGAAGGTGAGCGTGGTTCACCGAAATCGATCACCGTAGTATTCGTGCATTTTGTACTTGTATTGTAATATATTTGTACATTTTGTGCTTATATTGTAATAAATTTGTGTTGTGTGACGTTTACTTGTACTGTAAACAATATTTATCAAGCATTTTTAAAATCATTTTTATTCCACTTTGATTTTTCATTTCCTAAAAAATCTACAATCTTTAATTAAAAAAATAAGAAAAAGAAGTGGTTAACCAATGAAATTGTCAATTTATGTATGGAGAAGAGAGAACTCTATCAATTAAAATATCGTCTTCTTTTACCAGGCGAGGTTAGAACTAAGAAGACCTCTCTAACACTTAACCTGGGGGCTTTACGTGACTTCCGAACCAAGGGAGCGGTGGGGTAAATACGGTTAATAGTCTTATCGGGAATTGAACTAGGACCGGTTGCGTGGTAATCCAACTTAGCCCCTTAGCTCTAAGTGGGGGGGAGGAGGGATTTTAATACACCCTATATAAACTATTACCATTTTAGAACTTTTAAGAGTGAGAAAATGCAGTGGTAGTGAAGTAACGGAAAAGTAGTGGTAGTTAATTAACGAAAAAGATCCGTAACTTTTGTTTTGTTCAAACTTTTAATGTGTAACATAACTCTACAGCCTTCCAGAACTTGTAATGTGATATTATTAACATTTCCATACTGGTAGTTAGTTCAACATAATTATGTTTAAGGTTAGATGCTACGAGGACTTCTCATCTTATAACAAAAGACATTATTAATTTCATTTAGTTGAAATAGAACCATTAAATGTTGTTCTGTAAATGAATATTATTTCCTTGAGTTATGGCCAATAACTATTATAAATTTAAATAATATCGGGAAAAACTGGTTAGTTTTGGACAATTTTCCTTCCATTACTAAGTATCTGAATAAGAACTGACAACTGGTTCTCTTGTTACCTAGTGGTTAGCACTTCTGTTTCACATGCTGAGGGTCCCTTAAAACTGGTTTTCTTGTTACCTAGTGGTTAGCACTTCTGTTTCACATACTGAGGGTCCCTTAAAACTGGTTCTCTTGTTACCTAGTAGTTAGCACTTCTGTTTCACATGCTGAGGGTCCTTTAAAACTGGTTCTCTTGTTACCTAGTGGTTAGCACTTCTGTTTCACATGCTGAGGGTCCCTTAAAACTGGTTCTCTTGTTACCTTGTGGTTAGCACTTCTGTTTCACATACTGAGGGTCCCTTAAAACTGGTTCTCTTGTTACCTAGTAGTTAGCACTTCTGTTTCACATACTGAGGGTCCCTTAAAACTGGTTCTCTTGTTACCTAGTAGTTAGCACTTCTGTTTCACATACTGAGGGTCCCTTAAAACTGGTTCTCTTGTTACCTAATAGTTAGAACTTCTGTTTCACATACTGAGGGTCCCTTAAAACATAATTCTGTAGATTAAATAAAACATTCCACTGGTGTAGAAATAACAAAAAAATTAAAAATTCTGATTCTCATCTTGACAGCATTTATCATTTATATGGATAAAATAATATTTACACAGTATTAAAATTGTACTAATGATAAGTTCAATGTTTGATTATTATATATATCTAGTCTGAAGATAGTAGATTTTCTCCATGTTGGTGAAAGGTTCAAAAACATGTCTCATGTAAATACATTGAACTATTTTATATCTTTATAGTATTTTGCAAACGTTCATAATACATTCAGCCATTTAAAGTAAAATAAGTTTTGTGAATTTTTCATCTTCTCAAAGTGGAATTAACCTTCTGAAAAACTATATTCTAGAATAAATACAATTAATTATGTATTTTACAATATATCTATCCATTCTTCTTGTGAGCCTACAAAAGCCACATTTAGGCTTAAAACAGAAGTATATTGTTGTAAAAAAGTATAAAATAATATAAAGTCGAAGAGAACGTTTAACCACATACTCTTAAATTATATATATAATAGGTTCTTTGCGTCTCTAAGAGGACTAAAAGTAGCGTCTAACAAATTCAGAATACCACTATCCCAGTCTGATGATTTTTCTATTAATAAAAAAAATCATAAGCCACCAATCCTCCCACTGGCCAATAATACTGGCCACTTGAACCCTTAAGTCCCAAACCAAAAAACAGCCCTTAGTCCCAAACCTGAAAAACTCGATAAATATGGCTAAACTAGCTGAGAGAGACTTAAATTCATTTGTTCACATAGTCAAAAATAATATTTGGAATGATTATAAAATATAAAGAGCTCAACTACATAACGTGATTTCAAAATAACAAAATATATATACAGTATACAACTGTCTTTATATTCTACAAATATACATATATTCTAAACGCGTATTCACATATTCTAAGAATACAGCTGTTAGAGAAAGTCACCTCTCCGAAGAAACACTTATTGAATAATACATAAGTCACTTAAGTGTGTTGCGTAAAGTGTCGGCTCATAAAATACAGAGCAGCTGCTTCGCCTTTCTTCGTTTTGCTGAGAAACAAATTTATATAATTTAATGATCCGTCGTATTTTATCATATTCATAAAACTCATAAATGTCCTATACATTTTCTTCGCACAAAGTTTTACCACACAACACCATTATACTAGGCCTTTTATCAGAATTTGTATACAGGATGGAAAATACGTCTTTATACAGCTTACCATTTTTTCAAATGTTCCAGAAAAATCAATAAAACTCTTCACACATAAACACTATCTAAAACTGTACTTTTAGCTTTAACTGTACATTTTATGTCACTTATTTGGGCCGGTCCACTTGGAGTCCAAAGAAATTTTTTAACGCAAGCATATGTTAATATAGATATCAAATTGAAGGTCTTTATCACATGAACACAATGCCACAAACTTTAGCTATATTTAACAACCAGGTCAAAAATCGTACCGTTTGAAATTCAACAATTATCTAAGAATAACTTTCTGTCATTTTAAAGAGAAACACCCATTTTACATTATATTCGTGGATTTATGTTCTAATAATAGACATATGTAACCTGGTGTAACCTGTGACTTAATTAACAACTTTCTTCTTACTCTAGTGGGTCATCGACCAGTGATTGTAGCAGCCCACTTGATATGTCTTATTAGTTGGTGTTTGTGACCTGTAAACGTTATAAAACCTTCGGTTGTATCACCGGCTTGGATTACCGCGGTCTGAAGAGGTTTTAGTTGGTATTCTCCTAGTCGGAGAGGAGTCCCACACTCAGTGCGTCAAGGCATTTCCTCTACGTACAAAAAAATCACTCTGCATTAGTTTATTGGCTTGACTTGCCGTTAAACTACATGTTGACTTTGTTAAATCTGTATCGATTAAACTGTAAGTAGCTGCTTATACAATTTTAGCACACTAATTCATAAATGATCGCATGACTGTTATAAGTTATTTACAATAAACAAAATAAATATTGCTATTAAGACACTAAGGTAAGAAGTTAAGCATTAAAAGTTACTAATTTGCTATAGTATTTTTGAAAATAAACATCGTATCGTACCTTGTGTTAAACAACATATGTTGTTCCGAAAAAACAATACGCCAGAGGATTTTTTATTGAATTAACGTAGGATACAAACGATACAGGATCATAAAGTGTGAACCAGCTGCTACACCTTTTCTTTGTTTGGCTGGAGGAAAAACACGACCATATTTTATTTCATCCCTTAAGTTAGGCTTTACCAATCCCTCCAAATAAATAAATTGCTATATAAATAGACATATTGCCTATGAAGATTTTGGTTGTTCCTCTTTTTGTACTACTGTAAAACGTACTAGGTTTTTAAATAAACAGGTATTTTTTTATTTATTACGTTTTGTCCTTGTAACAAAAGCACAGATTTTAAGTAAATTATCTGTGTATCCTATTTATATAGCATAATTATTTGTGTTTCAAGACACCATAATTAAACATAAATTATTTTGAAAATCAAAAGTGATTGAAGCACAAATTAAATGTGCAGCAATATATCGACTTTTAATAGTTTACTAGTTTAATCTTAATGAAGATAATTATAGAAAAATAATATTAAATGTTTGTGTTTTGTTGCTTGAGTTGAGTATTTTTTGTATATTTAGGATGTACGTTGAGTGAAAATTTGTTAAAAATTTTTTTGGGAAAATTTTTATTAATTTCTCTTGGAAATAATATTGTTAGAAATCAATAATAGGAAATAATTTCCAGGTAATGTCCCTAAAACGCCTGTATTTACCTGACAAATATGATTCTTGGAGAACTAATTTATTGAGAAATCTTTATTTCATACTATATATATATATATATATATATATATATATATATATATATATATATATATATATATATATTTTAACATAACTGTGTACAATAAATTGTAACGTAAAAGCACACGCTTATATTTCGAGTTTATTAGGAAGTGTCAATCTTAAATATGAGTTCTAAGTTTAATAGTTTGCTTATTGTTGTATATTATTACGCCAACACTTAGAATGTTCTTAATGATCAACACCATATCTTATACAAATAGATTGTATATTATTATTTCGATAAACATTTCTTTAAATTGCATATATGCTATTATAATTAACATATAAATTGTATTATAAAACATACATTATACTGTAGGTGTTTTTTTTTTATATTTATATCGGCTGTACAATTACTTTGAAAACATTACGTAGTTAAATTATTCACTATTTATATTAATAGAACAATTTTCAAATGTGGGGAAAAAACGCAAAATCAAAATTCTTGGATCAAAATTTGAATTTTTATTACTCCACGGTTGTATTTTATCTCAGACAGTCAGAAAATATAAAGTTACTCTAAAAATCTGTTTTTTTATATTTAATATAAATACTATTGATGATATTTCAAAATAAAATACATATCACTTAGCTTCGTGACACTTTTAATTAAATTTAAGTATTCTAATAGTTTATTTTAGCTACAAATAATAATAATAATAAACTTCTGTCTTTATATTTCTGAAGATCATTTATGGTTTTGTACATTTGAAAGCAAACATTAAGCATAAAAAAGTAAAATCTATTGATATATCTATTGCCTAGAATTCTTCGATGTTCATCAACTTCGCGACTGAAAACAAGAATGGCCAACATCCTTGAGAGTCCCTGTATTTAAGACAGCTAAAGTAATTAAATGGCCTGGTAGAGAGGATTTCTCTTCATACAAAGAATTCTTACTTCTTATCATGAAAAAACGTTCTTGTGTTTGTGGAGTTATACCATTGTAGATACAGATTTGGCACTAAATATGAATATAATTTATTAGTGATTTATGGAATCAGTGTTTATTGACGGTACTGCCTGACTTATATAACAAGTAGTATTTTATTAATTTTATTTATTTAAGTCATTCTTCTTGTATTGCATTGCACACCAGTTAATAATTAGTCCCAAAGAATTGGCACAAACTGTCCCCCACATTAAACAGTAAAGAATCAAAAGTTTGAAAATTACCATTTTGATTCCCAAATATTTTTTTTGTCAAAACTAAAAAACAAGTCAAGTTAGAGACATGCAGTTTTTACTATAATATTTTAAACCGTAATTTACATTTTTTCTATCAATTTAATCAAAATTATTACAGCTGTTTTTGAGTAAATGTCATTTCTGTATGTGTTTTGCCCATACAAATAAAAAAAACTAATATTTCAAAAAAACTAAAAATTGTTATGAGGTAATGGCCAATTTCACCTATATACCAATATCATAAACATTGATCCATCCATTTGGTCTCCAGTAAACTGCACATACACACAGACACACATTTGGACAGACACCAAAAATTGTTTTTCGGAAAACCACTTTTTTGGGTTCAGGGGACTCTAAGATGTATTTTTAGACCAACTTGTAAAAAAGGTTTTTGGACGATCACAATACTTTCTCTATGCTAACGCATATGGGAGAAAGTAACATTTATTGAAAAACAAGCAAAATCCATTTATATTTGGTTCCAATTCTCTTTCACTGAAATTGTTTGACATATGCCAGCTGCTTTTGTTATGCCTGTTGATGCGACAACAATAAGGTTAAAAGAATCAATTGTTCACCCGGTTGGTTTTTATTCAACCAACAAGAAACAATTCAATCGATTGTTTCCACTCGCATGAGGCAGTTTATTGTTTGTTTATCAGTGAACAGTACAATGGCATTTGTCGTGTTTGTCAATCACCGGTGAGTAGAAAAACATTCGGTTGATTTCCTATCGATTGGCCAACGAGTCATTTCAAATTTCAGATTGAGATGTCGAAATTTTTTGTTTGCAGTTTTTATAATCAATTTACTCTTTCGTGTTTTACACCGATTCATTTGTCATATTTAGCCTATGTTTTAATATTTATATACTTTTTAATGTAGGATTACAGTATTGATAATTACTTAGAATATTTACTTACTTACTTACATATGAGACGCCGACACAACGTTGTTGGTATTTTGAGGCGAATATGAATGGTTATATGAGTGTAGGATGAGTGTGGATGAGTGTAGTCTGGTTACTATCTGAGTTTAACTGTTCCTCAGAAAGGGCAATTTATTAATAGCCCAACAGCCAGGGCAACTAAGGGATCTACAGCTTTACGTGGAATCCGAACCACGTAGTGCTAGTCTGATTTTCAGCTAATTGACAAGCCTGATACTCAGTTATCTCCCCACACATCCGCACAATGACTACCACCCAACCTGGACACCCCAGACTTCTCTAGTAGTGTCCACGCCGATAGCAACCATCAAGCGGACGCCATGTCGGTATTCAGAGGATCGAGCATCCAACCTATCGCCTACAATCTCCCAAACACTTTGTCCCCATGTAGCTGGGTTACAGCACTGCGCCACCAGAAGAGGGGCTGTTTTTACTGTTAGTCTTACTACTGTATATTATCAGTTTTCATGAAAACAAATAATTACCTATTCTTGCACAAAATATAATTAGATTTATGGACTGAAATATTGTATATAATATTATCTATCGTAAATATGTACTACAAACAAGATAATTAATAAATGCTACTCTCTCATAGTTATAAACTTATTAGGTATTTCAAATCAATTACTTTACGTTAATTATTACGAGGTTTCGAATCATTCTAAATCGATCATTATAGAATCGAATCTGATTAAATCGTCACGAGGTAAGTAAACAACGCTGGATCTTTGATGAAATACAGATACCTAATAGGTACGTTTGATCATGTTTACAAGTGAGCATGCGTTACATTTACAATCAAACGATAAACACAAACGCAACGAGAAATAAAGATGACATTCTTATTTAAAATGAGACGTCTTAAACTAGTTATTATTTCTCTAAAGAGGTCAAGTATACAAATAATATAGAACATAGAACAGAATATTTTGTAATATTCTGTTTGTAAAAGATAAAAAAAATCAAAGAGTCGATAGGGATAGTCTAGCCTCTTAGAGAACTGGTTAAACCTGAATGGCAGTTGTAGAATAATAGTAAGTTGACAGTCTTTTATGGACCAAATGTATGACTTGAGGGTTGTATTACAAATATGTATGTGTGTGTAAAAATTAAAGAACGGTAAAACTAATTTTTTCAATATTAAATTAACCAAAAGTTGATTAAAAAACAAACCTTGATTGATAAGCTTCCACAGTCGTGACAACTATATAATCCTGGTCTTTTGGATCCGACCGCTTCAAAGAATTATGTACATTACATATACACATAAGCCGACGTTTCGGGCTGCATGTTGAATTCCATCTTCAAGGCTGACATGAGCTGAGTTCCCTACTCAAGTAAAACAAACAAAGAACAAACTATTTTCGCTGTTGACATCGTTGAAAGGAATGGGATACTCCAGGCGTTTGTAAACACCCACCCTTCTCTTTACCCACCTGTTATCTCACATATCACAAAACCTGTATTTATAGAACTAACAACTGTCCATAAACGACAGTGAAATGTCTCTAATCCAACTCAATTTCAATAAAATTCTTTTAAAATTTTATCACGTTTATGTCAGCTAATATAAAGTTATAAAACCTCTAATTTTTCTAAAAATGTGGGATCGATTTAAATAAAACAATATAATTTTTTTAAACTTACTTTAAAATAAACTAATGGATGGATTTGATCCAAATTAAGTTTTTATATAATTCCTAGCATCCCATATTACTTTTTAATCTGTACGAAAAAATCCAATTTTTTACCTTTCACCACAAATTTTTATTAAAATAAATTAAATTTTTATTTAATTTTGCATTTAAAAGGAAGCATATATGTTTATGGTGAGATTTTTGTCACTGTATCCCCTAAATGCGCTAAATATAAAACGCAGGTAGTTTTCTACCCGGCCAAATTATGGAACAGGACCTTCGTTGTAACTTTTTAGAACTTTAAACCAGCGTAATTTTTTAAAGAATGAACCTTTTGGCGTCGTATTTGTTGTTTATGTTTTACTCCTAAAGACCTTTAACTTGATGTACTATTCGACCTATAATCTCGTTTAAGATTTCCTTCTGACTCCTTGCGATCCATCCCCCTTATATGACAAAACAATTGGTTGTTACATACTTGAAAAAGTATATTTATAATTGCAGTAATGATGTACCAGGATTTAATGCCTTATCTAAAATATGAAATTATTAAGCTGTTCCGGAACTTTTCTTCTACACTGTATAAGTCTCGATTATGTGACTGTTTTAAATTTAAATAAAGGTCTGTGATGATTTATGATAAAGTTATAAGTGTATTTATTTATTGTTTATTTTTTTACTAATTCAGAATCCTAATGGCCTTTCCAAATGTCTATAATACTGTCTAAATACTGTTTTTTTCATGCATCATTATCAATATAAAATGGAGATATACTATATAGCAAAACAAAGTTTGACATCTATTAATTGCACACAGTCTACGTAATCTTTAATTGCGAACTACTGGCTTTAAATTATTTTTAAACCAGTATTGCCTTCAAGTTACATTTAATCTAAATAACTGTTCACGTAAATTGAAATGTTTTCTAAGATTAACATAGCTTCTTAAAAACACACAACCGAATGGCTCAAAAAAATTCATTTAGTATTGTTAAAGATAAATTCAAATATTTGCAGTGCATTATGATATAATTGGTCCATAAATCTGTAAGGGTTGAAGGGAGAAGAGTGACGATACTCTCAAGTTGATGTGAGGCTTCAGTCGTAACGTACCGGAAATTAAACACTTTCCCGGTAAAGACTCTTAGATACTCTCGCTGTCTGATTTTATGTGGCTGAGCAGATCCTAAGCTATGCAGACCAATAAAAATTTGATATGATTAAAAATTATTTGAAAACAGCATTTCTTCAAAATATATGTACTGATTTTTTTATGATTGTGATAATCAATTTAGATTTCCCATTAACTAATCTAATTTGGGTTCTTTAAAATGTTTATTACTCTGTGTAAACAGACATGACTTAAAGATTTCTTTGCATTCAAACAACTCTGACGAGTTTTTATCTACTGAATATAACATAGGAAAGTAACCCATTGGGTAGCTGGTAATCACTTAGCTACGCAACTTTCGTCAGCCGTGTCATAGCACAGGAACATTCCTGAGTTATGCCACAGCTTTATCTTCTGTGTTATGTGATTCTGTGCTATAGGATTCTGAGCTATGAGAATTCTGAACAAATACCTTCTGGGCTCAACTTCCAACGAATCTATCTCAGAAAGAAACTCAGAAAGAACTATTTACTAATAGCCCAACAGCCAGGTTAAATAAGCGACCTGTAGCTTTACGTGGAATCCGAACCACGTTGTGTTGGTCTGATTTTCAGCTAACTGAAAAGCCTGACACTCAGTTTTTTTCCCAACACAACATCTGATTCTTGGCTACTACCCAAAATGGACACCCGAGACCTCTCTAGTAGTGTCTACGTCAATGGCAACCATTGAGTGGACGCCTTGTCGTTATCGAGAAGAATTGTTATACATAGCAATATAATACATAATATATAACAACTGTTCAAAGTTAGGGATGATTTGTCCCGTAAAATCATGTTTCAATTTCCCATATTTTGTACCAAGAGCTTGGTTAACATATACTATGTTGTATACAGCTCTCTATGAACGGTGCACAATAAGCGGTAAAGTGTTGTAAGGGTTCAGATGTATGAACCTCCCCCTCATGACAAGGAGACTCTTTACATTAATACAACTGACTCTTGACTGTACATAAGTTCCACTAAATATGTTATCCCACTTTATGGTATTTTATTAACCTTCAACACGAATAGAGCTGTTTCATGTCATCAGGCAAGGACACAAATGTATGTGAGTGGTTGATTAGGTCGTCACAACTACGAGTTTCAATTAGATCCATGTTTTTGCATTAACAGAAAATATCGTCAGAGAAAATTAATTCCATTAGTCACCGTGAATATTCGGTGAGTATTTTATTGTTACAAATACTCAATAAGAGTTATTCCGTTCAGAGAAGACACACAATGTTGTAACAACTAATAACCAAGTAATATTTTAATTAATTTAAAATGTCAAGTTATAAAATATTTCAAATTAATACAAAATATTAAGAACTCGGCTATATAACGTTATTTTTTTAATAACAAATTTTGTTCTTAATATAAGTTAAGGAATAATCAATAATAACAATATCTTTATCGTTAAAATACATATATGTATGTTTTGAAAGAAAGTCTACTCTATGAAGAAACTCTTATTGAATAATACATGACCCACTTATGTGTGTTACATAAAGTGTCGGCTCATAAAATACTGAGCGGCCGCTTCGCCTTTCTTCATTTTAGTAAAGGACGTAATCATAAAAATTATAGGCCAACTGTATTTCATCTTAGAGACCAGAGGCTTTTAAACAATTTGTAAATATTTTATAGAATATTTACTTATGCAAGTTAAAACTTTACGACACACTTAGTTTTTTAATATACAATATTATTAACACATTATTCTAACATTTTCCAAACAGTGACTTTTATAACATTTAACTACCCTCAGACTAAAGTATAAGAGAAAAATAATTCTTGTTACATAAAACAAGGCCTCTTCAGCTTATTCCTTGCATTTCAGTATTAATTTGTTTAAAGAATTGTATGAGCTTAGAATATACCAGTGTAACAATTTGCTTTGTTTTGTCCTGGTCCCCTTTTTTGCCAACTTTGGCTATTCCACATAGATAATTTAACACACATATTGACACAAATTATAAGATAGAATCAGTACAGTATGAGTTGAACATACCAATAAAAACCTACCGTAAAGCTAGTATTCGAACCTGCGTTGTCTCTAACTTAAATAAACGTTCGCATTCCTTAGATCACTCGGCTCTCCAATGTCATAAACTAGTAATTCCAACTTTACCTAAAAGACAAATTCTTCTCTCATTACATTCAGAATTCAGTTTGATAGAACATACTCTTTTTTAGTAAAATTTACTAAGCATATTATATTTTAATAAATATTACAAATGTGTTAAATTTCACATTATACAATATATATATAATCAATGCAACAAGTTATAAACAAGAGTATTTAATTTTAGTAAATTGGAAAATTGCTAGAATACATTTTTCTAAAAGATCGATGAGAAACAGTGAATTATATCTCCATAAAAAACCATTTTCATCTTACATTGTATTGAATTACATTTATCTTGTTGTTATGAATTTAAAAAGATAGCATTGTAAATTTAGATTATTGTCGTTTCTATTGTCTAGTTAGGTTTCTATAATGTTGTAATCAAATTCAAGAATAATATGGTAATGGATAGTAATTAAGTTAAAAGAAAACACACGTATCTACAAAAAATGCTGCAGATCTCTTTTAAGAGGTATATCTACTATTTCACAATATAAAAGACAAATTATAGCTCTTGCGTCATTTTTGACAACGTAAGACGTAAATGTGCCCCTAGGACATGAAAGACGTAAATGTGCCCCTAGGACATGTAAGACGTAAATGTGCCCCTAGGACATGTAAGACGTAAATGTGCCCCTAGGACATGTAAGAAGTAAATGTGCCCCTAGGACATGTAAGACATAAATGTGCCCCTAGGACATGTAAGACGTAAATGTGCCCCTAGGACATGTAAGAAGTAAATGTGCCCCCAGGACATGTAAGACGTAAATGTGCCCATATGACATGAAAAATGAATCGTATTTACATTAAGCAACATTTTACAACAAGGAAAGCCCTTGCTTACAAAGAAAGCTTTGAATTTAATTACTGACTAAGTTGTACAACAGAGAGCTTTGCTAAGAGAGCTTAATAACTTAAGCTCCATCTGTAATTATGAAAACTGTAATATAAAGTAATAAATAAGTTTAGAACTGTTTAAAACCCATAAATTTTGTTTTTTTCATTGTAATGTTTTCTAAATACAATTTATTTTTCGGTTACATTTTTCTATAGTTGATTATATATGTGATTTTAACCGTATGAAACAACTTACTCACAAAATGAAATTGACTGTGTCTCACTAAAAGCTCTTTATGGCGCTGGGCTTAGCAACGGAACGAAGAAAACAAGATCATAAAAATGTATCAGTGCCCGTCCCTTTGGAAAGAGAGAACAAAACCTTTCAGTTGATAAAACTTTATATATTAATACTCATATTTTATTTACTAATTTATTGTTAATTAAGTATTTGTTGTAATTTATATAGGCCTGATGTTCGGGCACTCATTTCCACTTAATTATAATTTATTTAATACGTCTCTATTTTTCATACGTTTTTTATTCATTTATTCATACATTTTACAGATAAATTAAATTTATTTTTGATATTTTCTCCCTATCTGACAGCTGATTGTGAGACTATTTAATTAAATATAACATTTAAATGAACAGTAGTACAATTTTTTATTGTATTTGTCACATAAAAATACATGATATTATATCAGTAAACATACTATATAAATAACATTAAGTAACAGCAGTGCAATAAAATATCTACCCTTTTATTTATTTATGATATTTTTTTATTGGTAGTAATACTAATTTTACTTTATAATATGAAACTATGTTTTAAATATATTACTATGAACATATTCAGTTACAACTGTATAATCTCTCAAATAAATCTACCATTAAATTTGATATATTAGGCTTACGAGGCCGGTGTCATAACTAGAATCTATAATTTCCGCTGACAACCACGTCAAGATTATTTACATCGCCAAACGTTTCGCACATGCTATCATGTGGCATCCTCAGTGGTATCGTTGAGACTGCGAAATATTAGACAAATAATAGGATAGACCGTCGCATTACCCCTTAACATGTGGGAACCTGAACAAGGCCAAACTCAGATTATCACCTTTGTTTTTGAAATGTATTAATGATGGAGTATCAGATGAGGAAGACAAAGGTTGTTGGACATTTGCCATCATTACGTGAAAAATACCAATCACGATGTTCAGATTTACAGGGGTTTGTTAAGTTTACAATTGAAATTTTGGCGGTAGGTCAAAAAATCGTATATTCGTAAACGTACACCCTTATTGTCTCTCTTATGGGTCTTATGGGCTAATTCGACCCTCAGATGTATGTTAGATTTTTAATCGTACTAAGTTGAGAATATATTACTTAATTATATGTGTTTGCCAGTAGATTGTGTTTTATACGCATAGCTTTTGTGTTTTTTTTTATTTATTTTTTTTTTTTTTTTTTTTTTTTTTTTTTTTAGTTAATATACAATTTATAACAATCCTCCTCAACTAGGCAAGGAGTTGGTTCCATATATAGTACATATATCTAATGAAAATAGTGTCTGGAGGTTCCTTTGTTGCTTTTATGTACTGTATTTATAATTGACAAAAGGTATTACATCTGGCCCCATCAAGTCAACATGACTCTTCGATAGGGTCCATATACATTACATTCATATAAACATTTTGGTTCTAAATATATTAACTTCTTAAAATAATATTAAATCTAAGTCATAACTTGTTGTTAGTTTTATAAATCATAAAATTGGTAGGTAGCGTAGTTGTTTCGATCCCAGCTTCATGTGCTAAAGGTTCTCAGTTCGATCCCAATCAGAGTCATAATACATTTTTAGAAGGATCAGCTGATAACCACCGGCTGTTCATTTGTCATTGGGCTATTAATTAATGACACTTTCTAAGGAATAGTCGGCCTTAGTTTGTAACAATGACTACATTCGCTCATCTACACTCATTCGAAATCCATATTCGCCCATATCTTGACGATCGGTGTCTTATGATTAAATAAATAAATAAAAATAAATAAGTAAAATTATTAAAATACGTGAATTGTTATAATTATATTTTCTAAATGAAATACATTAAATATACTTAAAGTAACAAATTATCATGAAAACGAATGTGGACTCTCTTATCAGGCAATTAACTAGACCTAATCAACTTTAACTTGAAATTCCTGGTCTGCATTGTTATAATTTAGAGTCTATGACTAAAGGCAACCTCTGGTTTATTTGACTTATCAGCTTTATCCATCAAATGTTCTCTATGCTAATCTAGGACCTCTTAGGACAATATACTTTATATATGAACTAAATTCTTGATTATCTACCTATAAATTTTCGGGAGTACAGTTAAATTTTAACTAATTTTATTTATAAACAAGTGTAGTATAAAATATTTAGCAGCGAAAATGTGTTTGAAAATAATTTAAAATGTAAGTTAAAATAAAAATAGTCACTATATTTTTACTTCCCTAAATAACACTATCTTATGGAAAAAAATTAAATTACAATAACAAAAATAGATATATAAAATGTATATTTATTTTTCAACAAATCCCATTAACATATAAGCTATAAACCACTCTGTATTTAAACTTATTTCAAGTCTGTGTTTACAAATTTGAACCCGTTGCAAAAGCAGTTTAGACCACAGCTCCGGTGAAATTTAGACTCTTTATCATACATTAAAGACTATTTATGTGGCGTTAAAACGGTATATCCTCAATAAAAATGAGCCATCTCACTAAGATTTATTTTTAAAGTTATTATTTGATCTAATTAATAAAAATAAATAATGTTTATGTTCTTGCCTATTTCTGATTTTATAGTGTTCGTCACAGTATAATGTCCCCATATATAAATTCTATTTTTTTTCAAATTAACACCATTTTAGCTAAAGATTTATTTATTTATTTTAGTTTATTTGCTTAGAAGTTTGTCATCGTTCATCAAGATATTTTTAAATATGATGAATGATAGTGATGACTGTTGATGAATATATATAGTCTTAGTTACTAACTAGAGATACATTGTCACTTATACGAGTAAATATACCTCACCTTATGTGAAATAAGGTTCCCCAAGGTTCTGTCCTAGGTCCCTTTTTGTTCACAGTTTTCATAAATGACCTACCTAAAAATGTGAAATATATCGTATATTTCATTTTAATTATGTGTCTGTAAACAGTCGGTATGTTAGGTTTTTCACCCAAATAGCCATTGAATAGAGTGTTAAGCCTAAAAATGCTTTCTAACCCATTCAATTACGTATTAATACAATAATTTTAATTAAAAGAGCCATTTATTAATTATGATAATAATCATATCTTTATTGCCCTCCAACAAGCTGTACATGCATTAGCAATGTCATTGTATGTAATCTAAAGTCTTATATTAAAGAACATGCGTCACTCATAATATTAAAATCTAAATCACTAGATGTCAAGATCACTAAAGTCGTGAAAGTAGAGTTCATATAAAATATAAAATGATTTACTTTTCAACCATTTAGTTGAAACTTGCCTAAAATGTGATATGATTGCTGTTCTAGCTGTGGCAGGTAACTTATTAAACAGTTGCACACCTTTGCACATATGTGTTTTACTAAGCCTAACATTCCTTAAATCTATGTAGTTCTGAATCCTGGTATTGTGCGAATGTGTCTGATTTCTTAAATTAAACATGTTAAGGTTTTCTTTTACAAATACCAATGACTGCAAAAAATTAAAATGCAAGGAAGCGTGAGTATTTCAAGACTTACAAAATGAGGCTTACACGAGCCTGTGGATTTGATACTCATAACGCTACGGATGGCTTTCTTTTGAGATTTAAAAACTTATTTAGCTCCAGATGAGTTAACCTAGAGAATTGTTCGATAAGAAATGAGGGAGTTAAACAGTCCATAGTAAACCTTATTGATCACATTAAGACTAACACACAGCCTTAACTTCTTTGGCAAAATATAACCCTTAACAGACGAGAGCAAAGTGAGTTAGTATGAGCTTTCCAATTAAGTCCTGGGTCCACATTAATGTCAAGCAACTTAAAAAATTTTCCAGGGTTAGAGAGTTTACTTAAACTAAAAATAATGTCATCTGTTTTATTATCATTAATAACTAAACCATTTGCTTCAATCCAGAGAACAGCTATTTCTGTTATATAATTAATAATGATCTCATTGAGTTCGGAATTGCTGTTTGAAGTCAGTAAAGTTGTATCGACAGCATATAAAATAGTTATGTCAGGCACAAAGTTAGGTAGGTCATTTATAAAAACTGTAAGCAAGAAGGGACCCAGAACAGAACCTTGGGGAACCCCACTAGTTACATGTAGAAGACTGGATCTTTGATTCCCCATCTTTACAAATTGATAGTGGTCAGACAAGTAGGAAGATAAAATAGATAATGCTTTGTCTTGGAACCATAATAATACAATTACACAGGAACTCAACATTTACAATCTCATAAGATATTGATAGGGAGTCCTTGAGAAAAATAGCAGTTCCACCATAAGAGTTCTGCAGTAACTCACGACTAATTTGTAATCTTTAGACCGAAATACGTCCATTTCTTCCTGTGTACAGCAGTGTTCATTGACGCACAATACTTCAGAATTTGTATCATTCAGTAAAACTTCTAGAGAATTTACCTTATTTTTCATTCATGCCATAATTAAGTGTAATATTATAAAAGTATAGTGAGAATGTTTATTCTTATGCGAACTGTGATCAAGATCTAACAGCGTTGTATTCCTGTCTATGTGAGTAGTTTCATTAGTGACGTTTTTAAGTAGTAACATATACTATTACCAGCGTTTACTGTGGCAGAAATTCTTTCTGCTTGAAGTGGAAACACTAGTTCCTTGGAGTCAGTGGCACTAAACAAATGTTTGGACTAACACATTAGTGGGTTTATTTTGGTGGGATACTTCCGAAAATCGTCGATTTAGAACGTAAAACCTCAGTTGCATATGACTCATGTACCTGAGAAACTGACTGAGTTGGAGATGTGGGGGGGGGCTATTTGTAATACAAACGGTCAACTATAAGGCCAGCCAATATTCGTTTCCCCGATGCACGAAGGCGAAGGCCATGGGATGGGGATGCAAATCCCACCAATATTCAACATATCTGCTCCTTCATATTTATTACAGAGTTCAGTCATAAAGTTGTTGATGAGGCTGATAGTCCGATGAACGGGGCTACCAGGGAGTATATCGTATCTTGGAGGTAAAGACAAGGTGCAGTGCTGCAAAACATATATATCCAAGATAGATATGTTTAACGTTCATTGTCTTTATGTTATTGATCAATATCTTTGTTCTTGGAGGTATCAAATAAATTTTCCATTTGCGAAATTGCTATAAATTAAAATACAGCCTTGCAATATTCGCAGTATTGGTTTCACAGCACCACACAAGAATAGAAGGAGGCGAGAATGTTTTACCTCAAATTCTATATTCATGTTCAAACTTATAAAATGAATGAAAGAGTATATAATTAGTTAAGTGTAAATAACAGGTAATGACAAATTCATTTACAGATTTGTTGTACTCATTACATTTATACTAAGCTGAGCTAATTAATTTTCGTATGCCTTGTTATATAATCCCCAACGAAATTGTATTGAAATTTATTTTATTTAACGTAATAATAAAAGTAAGATATAAAGTAGCCACAAAAATGGTGATAATATTAATTTATACTATTTATACTATTATACAATAAATTGGTCAATGTATTGTAATTATATTCATATATATTTTAATGTTAGAATGAAAATACGCTCCTATACTTGATTAGTCTACAGTGGCAAAGTTAATGATAAAAAGTTAGTTTATTTTTGTAACATTATTTTATCTTAACTTTCTTAATGATGTAATAATTATATTGTAATCAGAATAGACTGAAAACTAAAATATAATGAATGAATACTGAAAACAGTATGGATATGAATAGGAATAAAATGTAATTCCAGCCCACACCATTAGTAAAATGGCGTTATAGAGGTGTTCTGATGGATTCCATTACGTCATTTATGACATCATAACCATTGTCATTATCAAGTTCCATTACCATTCTCTGTTCATTTTCATTATTGAGAATGTGATATTGGTGTTTTATATCATATGTTTCATTAGTTATCAAATATTATAGTAGCTAATTACGACTCGAATTGTTTTTCGTTATGTTCAATGTAATTGTGTTATTTTGTTTTGAGAAATTACATATTTATTACCTTTGGGTTTTATTCCAACCCAATTGTTTTTATTCTTCTTTATATATTATTTTATTCTTCTTTATATATTATTTTATTTTACTGAAGCTATTGAGAAAAAAAAATACTAGTATAAAAAAAAAAGGTTAGGGAATCTTAAATGTGATCTTTATTTACTCTTTTTATCAAAATCAATTACTTTAACTATTCAGTTATCAATGAATATAAAACTAGTAAAATACAATTGATTCTTTAAATTAAAAACCACGTATGTGCGTTAAAAAATTATTTCATATTAGACAACATTTAAAATTATTTGTAATTTGATGTGAATTTACCATTTTTAAACAATTACATGTTATTTACTTACCAGGTCACTTGCTATACTGGTTTAAACTAACATTTGTAATGGGTGTATCAAAGTGGCATTTATAATGAGTGTATCAAAGTGAATGCAATCGAAACAATACACACGGTAAAAGTTAAGAGAAATACCAAAAAAATATATGAAATCATTTTTTAACGTACAAATTAAGATTTTAATTCAAATAATCTACTGTTTTTTACTATTTTAATATTCATTGATAACTGATTAGTAAAAATTCATTGTTTTTACCACAGAATCTGCACAGATATATGTCTATATTCTGTGTTTTACCAGTTTATAGTGAGAAGCTGCTCATTCAGCTATATTCTATTTATTGCCCTAACATATCACTCATAAAAATATCCCAACTAAGCTCTCCTTAAACTATTGAGATATATATTATGAATGTAGACTGTATATTAGCGAATTTCAAAATTCCATATTATAATCAAAGTAGTATTGTTAAAATATATTTTAATTTGATAAAAACTGAATATTACCTCCATTTACAAATATACATCCTACTCTGGGTATTTTTAAAATTTCTAAAGTGCATATGAACGATTTATCTATTTATTCTTAAGACACCGATCGTCAAGACATTGGCAAATGTGGATTTCAAATGAGTGTGTAAATGTAGATGAGTAATCGTATCTTTGTTACAATCTAAGACCGGCTAATTCTTAGAAAGTGTCATTAATTAATTGCCCAATGACAAACGAAAAGCCGGTGGTTACCATCTGATCCTTTCTCAAACTTTTAATGGCTCTGTTGGGATTGAAATGAGAAATTCTAGCTTATGGAGCTGAGATTTCAACCACTTACGTTACTTATGTAGTTTTAATGTTAAAATTATTAGTAAATATAAGCTGCATTTATAAAATATGTTAAAATTGCCTCTTGAACACTTGTTTTCTCCAAAGAGGTACCATACTTTATACACAAAAAGTGTAAATCCAAAGTGTATGGATCTTAGTTTTTAGTTATAATTACACTTCGTAGTGCGTTAATATTGCTTACAAACTTACAATCGTAAACTACCATCAAGTAACTATTTACATAGAATATACAATTTGAAACACAACATTTTTATGAATGAAAAATTTTAAGAATACTCAAGTATAAAAACTGAGTTACTACAAAATTAAAAAAAAAAAAAAAACTTGTAAATAAAAGAATTCTGTTTTGGCTTACACCTTCAAAAACCCACAGTTAAAGTTTATCTCAAACTCGCAGGCCTGGATGGGGCGGGAAACCTTTGTTCCTTTGCTCAGCATTCCAAACATTTCCAACGATTTTTTTTTTTTGCTTTGAATGGATTATCTTTTGAGTTAAAACAAAATAGCTTTGATCATTTTTTATATTTATTTTTTATTTTTTTTATTTATTTTTGTTGTTGTAAAAAAATATTCCATCTGTTGCGTTTTAATCTGCTATTTTGTTTTAATTCATTGATGTATAAAGTTACGGATAATCTAGATTTACACTATTCACATTATTATTAAAATTCACATTAAAATATTAAACACTATTTTGCAAGTAGTACTCACTGGCCTTATGCCATTCTGTACACCCTCCAGTCCTTACGAACTTTTCAATGACTTGTCTCCCTTAACTAATATACATTTGGAATGAACCCTAAATGTCTTAAATGCTAATGAACTCATTATCACTCCTAAGAACCAACCCCCGTTAAATAGATAATCCCACCAGATAAACTTCCAAACATGTCCAAAGTGTGTGACCTTATTTTGTTGTAAATTCCTAAAATTTTCACAAAATGGCCAATATCAATTAAAATCATACCTGGATACGTTAAAATTGTAAATTATGAACAGACTGCTAACTTTTTTTTTTTTTTTTTTAATATGTTATTAAAGACTTCCTAATCTTAGAACTTTAGGCTTAAGTGGCTGGTATCATAACTAGAATCTACATTTTCCTGTGACAACTGCGTCAAGGTACTATCTACAATATTTACAAGTTGATCAGACGTATCGCCCATAATGTGAGAGTCTCAGAGAAACCACTGAGGATGCCATATCACAGTATGGGTGGAACGTCTTGTCATCTTGTAAATATTTTAGATACTGTAGTACTTTGACGCGGTTGTCACCGGAAAATGTAGAATCTATTTAAAAACTCCAACAGCATTGCTTCTCCATGATTACCTGTTGAATACATACCTTCTTTATTCTAACTTGTTTATAAGAGAAGAAACTTGATTCTTGTAAACAGAAGTTTTTTGTTAATGTGATGATATTTATAGAAATTATTATTAATTATTTCTTGTTTTACTTTTAGCTCAGAAGACATATCTTTAAATATTAATTTATATATCTAATAACTTATTAAATTTAAATTTTGTGTTTGGAATTTTATTTTAAACTTATAATTTGAAAATTATAAAATATATTGGAAATAAAGTAGCTGTCAGTTAGGATTTGAAGCTATATACAAACATGATCTGCTAATATATATAATTTTCCATAAAATTAGAGTTCCATTCTTAATTTTTTTTTTTTTTTTAGTAGTGAAGATGTTTGTCCAAAAAATTTAAAATTTTACTGACAACTAATGCTATAACATGTTTATTCTTTATTTCTGTTATTAGTTCTGTTTGTTAATTTTTTATTTTTTAATAAGATAACAGTGGAATTTTAGTAATTGAATGTTGTCATGTAACTCGTTTCTCATTATTATAAGGTATTAAAACTTTTTAATGAGTTTTTACTTGTATCTTTTATCGTATTATTAATTGGAATTCGTTTTAACTTTAAACTTTTTATTATTATTTTAATATTAAATTGTTCAAGAGAGTAAAACTTTTAGTTACAATGCTTTTTACTTTTACACTGAGAAATCTTGCATTTTGACTTCTGCACACGCAAGTTTTATCGTTTTTATCATCATTCATTATTTATCTCTAAGACGCCGATCGTAGAGATATGAGCGAATATGAGGGGCGAACGAGAGTGATGACTGTAGATGAACGAGTGTAGGAATTGTTACTATATGAGTTCCACTCAGCTCAAAAAGGGTTATTTATTAATAGCCCAATAGCCAGAACAATTATGGGACCTACAGATTTACGTGGAATCCGAAACACTTTATAAATCTTGAATACTTTATAAATTATAACAATCAGATTTTACTTAGATGTGTATTTATAATTTTATTGTTGGTTTATTCGATATATAGTCACTAGCTATTAGCATTTTATAATTTTTAAGGGCCCTAAACAATTATATATTACATAATAATTGTTAATAACATAAAATAAATATATTATTAGTATACAGAATAATCGAATTACATAAGGTTCCTCTCTCTCAATTGCAGAACAATCTTCAAAAATATCTTGCTCATTTTTTCATCAGATTTGTATAAGTCAGTTTTACACAGTACTTGATGTATCTGGGACGAGAAAAGTACCCTTAGACTTAAATGGTTTAAACGTCTTTGGTACTTAACTCGGTCGTAACTCACTCTAGACGTCATTACTCGGAGACGGGATTATAATTGTTCGTATTACGGAATCAAGTAGTTTCATCTCCAGAGCAATCTGGAGTTCAAGTGAACTTATATATACGGAATTGTAATTTATTTTGCAAGCAATTAATTATTTGATTCAACTTTATAGTTAACTGTACAAGTATCTAGTGTATGTATACAGTATACGAGTCAGCTCTAGTGGCGTAGTGCTGTAACCCAGCTACTTGGGGACAAGTTTCGAGGAGATTGTAGGCGATATGTTCTATGCTCGGTTCTCTTAATACCAACACGGCGTCCGCTCAGTGGTTGCCATCGACGTAGACACTACTAGAAAATTCTGTGTGTCCATGTTGGATGTAAGTCAATGTTCAGATGTTTTTTGGGGAAAAGAACTGAGTGTCAGACTTATCAGTTAGCCGAAAATGAGACCAACACTAAGTGGTTCGGATTCCACGTAAAGCTGTAGGTCCCTTAGTTGCCCTGGTTTTTGTAAATAGTCATTTCTGAGCTAAGACGAACTGAGATAGTACAAAAACTATATTCGTTCATCTACACTCATTCACCACTCATATTCACCCATCTCTCAACGGTCGGCATCATAGAAATGAATAATGAATGAATAGTAATGAATGCTTTTGTCTCTTATATAAAATATCGATAAGAAGTCATAGAAAAATGTTAACAACAACCCACATAAGGAAGTGTCAGATTATTTTCGAAGAACTTATTTCTACCTGTTATTTCATAAAATACAGCATTCCCTTTATTATAATCCTCTATTAAAACACTTTTTTAATAAATTCACGTATACTTACTAATATTTCACGAAGGCTACGAGTTTTAGAAAACATTTCCATTTTAGATATTTATATTTGCGTCAGTAAGAAGTTATTACTGAAAAGCAATTTATTATGCTCCCTAATAGTTTAGAACGCAAGAGATGCTTTGGCCATGAATAATAGTGAGTTTAATATTTAAAAGGGCCTAAGTAAAACTTAACTTTCCAATTTTATAATTATCGAAATATAATAAAAAACTAAGGTTAACATAAAATGTACTAACAAACGTAAATAAAAGTATAGCTTTCTAGAAATACAACGAAATAAGCCATTAATGGTGTAATAACCGAGAAGCTCGTACAGTTTCATTTGTTAATGGTGTGATTCATATCTTATTTTATGTCATTTGCTTTATTTGCAGTTACGTCAGAAACATAACACGTTTTATCACATGAATCGTGTTATTTTATGTCACCATTGACTCATATATTGTAACTGTTATTTTATTATAGTTTTGGTCATATATGATATTATTCATTAGATTGTTTCTTATATGCTTTCTTCGTAGATGATATTTCTTCTAAGCTTTATTACTCTTAAAAGAGTAAGGAAATAAGAGGTAGGTTTTTAAAAAAAAATTCACTTAAGGTTTTTACATTATTCATTATTCATCTCTGAAACGCCGATCGTAGGGATATGGGCGAATATGAGGCATGAATGAGTGTAGATGAACGAGTGTAGTCATTGTTACTACCTGAGTTCGACTTAGCTCAGAAATGACTATTTATTAATATCCCAATAGCCAGGGCAACTATGGGACCTACAGCTTTACGTGGAATCCGAACCACGTAGTGTTGGTCTGATTTTCAGCTAACTGACAAGTCAGACATTCAGTTCTCTTCCCTACACAACATCCGAACCTTGACTAGCATTCAACATGGACACTCCAGACTTCTCTAGTAGTGTCTATATTGATGACAACCATTGAGCGGACGCCATGTCGGTATTAAGAGGGCCGAGTATGGAACCTGTCGCCTACAATCTTCCAAACACTTTGCCCCAAGTAGCTGGGCTACAGCACTGCGCCACCAGTGCCGACTTATTACAAAAGTTAATAAGCCCTTTCCTGTCAAATACAATATAAAGTTGAAGAGATAAAGGAGGAAGTGGGAATAATACTCAGATTCTATTAATTTGGTGAAAGAAAACTTCCTGTTTGAGTAATGGAGTGTGTTAGTAGTTTTATGATGAATGTAACCACCCTTTTTCCCTAAACCTTTCTTGTTTGAAGCTCATATTATTTGAGTCAAGTAAAAAATATTTAAAGAAGGATGTTTATAAAAGTACATAATATAAATTAAACAGTTGTGAAAAATATGCCAATTTTCTTAAACTAAACTTTTATTTTAAAGCTTATTATAAGTGATACATTGAATAATTGGAACCTCATATAAACCACAAGGGGTCGAATTCCAGTCTTCGGCGGGTATTCAGTTCGTGAGGTCAACATTTCCACCTGAGCACAGGTTTTAGAAGATAGCGCTTTTAACATTGGCATTCCGGGAGTTGACTCTTCCACGTCCCCAATTAAAAAATTATTAAAGATTTTCCATTTAATTTAAATGAAGTTTTACTTTAATGGTAAGTGGTACAGTGAATAACTTTAACCACAGATAAAAAGGAAACAGATGGCCCCAGCCGATTCCTATAATTGCATTCCTACTTATGTATATTTTTATAAACGTGTACTGTTAATTAATACGATTATTATTAAGGGTTTAGAGGGAAAAAGGCAAACGACTGACAACGGTGCTGGCCTTGACGTCCATATGGTGAATTGGAGAACTAAATACCCGTCTCCCCTAGTTTCTCCTCGTATAACTCTACACCCATTCAGCTCATTATTGGATGTGACGTTTATGTCTTTCTTCTCTGCACTGAAATAAAGGTATTCCAAAATCACACACATTCACAGCTATAAAAAGATATTTTCCACCATATATTACAACTGTATGCCTGCACTCCAGAAGTATCATGCTAAGTATGAAAGGATCAAGCTAAGTACCGAGGTAAGTATGAAAGGATATTTACCGCGTCAGAGAGTTCAAGGGTTTAATTTCCGGTGCGTTACGAACGAATCCTTTCATCAGCTTTGAGTCTCTCGTGCTTCCTCGCTTTCATTCCATAGAATGCAAGAGTCCAGTATACCATATTTAACTGTGAATCTCATTTATTCAGGTTTTTTCTATTGTAAAAAACAACGTAATATATCAATTTATAAAAAACAAAATTACAACTAATGGGTCCTTAATTCCTTTTTTGTAAGTTCCTTTACAGTTGTGAAGAAATATCATCACAGTCCAGATATTTTTCTAATATTAGCAATGATTAATTCAAGACATAATTTTTTTTTATTATTTTTAGACTTCTATGTTACCACCGATTCACATGTATTAGTAATCGAAAGTTTTTGAATAATTAAACACTCAATTATATAGTTAAATCTCTTTAATTTCAATACTATTCAAAGAAATGTGGCTTTTCTATTTTCAAATTTTTTTATATTTCATGGTAAATTGGAAATTAAACTCCATTTAAGATATTTAAAACATGAACAAACTACGCTTTTACAGATAAAATGATTAATTCCAAAGGCAACATTGTTGAAGGACACATATTTTGCTGAATATAGCAACTGATAAAGAAGTTATCTGATAAAGAAGATAAACTTATTTGAGTAGTTCATTTCATATTTTTTTCAATTTATACCTCCAAATGAATGTTTTCGTACCCGAAAAACTGGAGGAAGTAAACATTTTTTGTGATCTCCCCTCGTCTAGTAAGTCAGCAGGAGTAGATGAGTGGTCTATGCACTGTCCGGTCTGATCTGATTTTCTTACACAGCTCTTAGTCTTATTTCAATTCTTTCTTCTTTCACTAAAACCTAAGATCATGACAATTTGAAAAATATTCCTAAAATAGGTCAATAGTTGGTTATATTTTCACAAGATATTCTTTTTATTCTGTAGAAATCACGATTTAAAAAAAAAATTCGAAATAACAATTTCACAACTTTTAGTATTTTTGGCGTAATTAAATTAATTAAAATGATATTTTAGTCATCTTTTTTCTATTTTATGTGTTTTTCACTGAATAAAATTTGTAAAACTATTTTGATCTATGGCAATTATTTCTCGAGATATAACGGAAAACTACTTTCACGGCGGATTGCGATTAGAGGCCATTACGCGATCATTATTAATATTAACTATTAACCGAATTCACCTATGAATCCGCCGAAGGACGGCCCGTAGGCCGTCCTGGAGGCCAGGCACCCGAATATAATCCAAATTATACGAATTTTCGTTGAGTGACAATTAAGATAAGTTAGGTTATGTTTCTTTAGGTAAGTGTATTTTTCGGACCTAAACAAGTTATTCTATCGGAAAACTAATTGTTTATTCGTGTTCAGCAAAAAGAACAGTAAAATGAAAAACACTTAAAGACTACGATTTTTAAATAAGTTGTTTTTCTAAAGAGTTTTCCCACGGTTGAAACTCATAACTCATATTTCAGCCTTTTTTAACAAGAAATTTTATTTTGAGAGGTGGCATAGAGCGCATAGTTACCCATTAATTTTCATTTCCATTAACTTTAAAATTATTCACATAGAACACTGTCACTGATGTTTCCCTTCTAATCAAACCCGGTGTATTTGTTATAAAAGTATTACAACCACGTAACTCCACTCTCATCAAGTATTAAGCTGAGAAGTATGAAACGATATTTACTACGTCGGTGGTTTTAAGAGTTTAATTTCCGGTGAATTACTAGCGAAGCCTTTCATCAACTTGAGAGCGCCGGTCCTCCTATCTTCATTCCATCGGTTGTGAGGTTCCTCTAAACTTTGTTCAACTTTTCGTTTATTAACTATTTACTTTCAATTGTTCAGCTATAATAAAGTGGAAGTGGTTTATAATAGTGTTATAAAAAAACATTACAATAATTTATATTATTTAAATAAATTAACGTTATGTGTGTTCATAATATATTAATTTTCATATATCATATTTGATCACTAATACTATTTCAGTGTAATATTTCCAATATAACACTTCATTCAATTCAATGTTATTGTCTTATTTTTTAAGTGTTATACATACTGTTAAAATGTTCGGAATTTTGTTTATTTGTTTTTAACATTATAATAACCAAAGTCATTCACTGGTCTTTAATTTGGTGTAAATGTATGTCATACATTTGTATGTTTTCTATTTTATTAATTTTTCTAAATAAAATTTAAGGAGAGCCAGTGACCGAGAGGTCTAAGTATGCAAAGCGTTGTTTTCAGTACACCCGTGTATTTGTTTCAGAAGGGGAACGCCTGCCATTGGAAAACGCAATATAGGTACAGCCCTCATATTGCCTACCTTCTAGATCTCACGGCGCTCCACACACTCTGGTTAACTCACTCATATTTTGCACGAGGGTGCGCAACCCCCTGTTCACGTGAATGTTCTTTTATAAACGTTTAGAATAATTCTGAGATTTTGTATGAAAATATTTCAAAATTTAAAAGGTGGAAGTACTCCAAAAGACGCTCATTTTCGAAACAATAACCTGAAAACTAGTCACTTAGCTTCTGAGAAATAACCGATCAAAATTACCGTTATTTACAATAATTTTAACAGTGCATACTTTACACATTTTAGCACCAGTGACTTCTTATTGCCAAGTACTTTCTGTGATAACTTTTGTTAAACTTTTGGTACATAAAACAATAAATAAAACATTGAAAGAATAATTTAAAAAAATATAAAATTGTAAAAAGCATTGGTGGTTGTTGGTTAATACCTCGCAGTCATTGAAAAACTGATTACAAGGAGTAGTAGTGAAGAGTTCGTTTACCGACATCCCAGTGGCGGGTTTCATCCCTGTGGCGAGTTTCATCTCTGTGGCGAGTTTCATCCCAGAGGCAAGTTTTATCCCTGTGGCGAGTTTCATCCCTGCGGTGAGCCAAAGGCCAGCTTGGATTTCTTCGGATAGCCTAGGTTTTGGGTAGTTCCACCAAGTCATATGACCAGAATAAAGAGCTATGATTGGTCAAAATATCCAATATGGCTTCCATATAGACTTAAAGTTATTTATATATAAATGTTGTGCTATATATTACTTTACATATCATAGTTAGTGTTTAACTAAGAAAATCTGTAATCCAATAACATTAAGATATTATAATTAGTGTTTTCCAATATTAAAGCGTCATTTATAATATTATATTCATTATAATAGAACACTAGAATGTCGTTGCAACGACCATTAGGTTAAAAATATGTAATGTTTTTAATTCTATTATATTAGAGTTATATTTTATAATTTTACTAACTTTTGACCTTTCTTTCGTACTCTTTATCAATAAGAGATAGAATTTAAATTTTAAACGATTGCTTCAAAAATAATGTGTTTAGTTGTACATGTATATTAAATTAAAATCACAATAAGAATATGATTGAAATATTTAAAGCTCTGTATCATACCAGTCCATATTGGCTAAATCAACAATAATATGACTAAAAGTAGTGGTAAAGTGCCGGTACTATAGTAAATAATTGTTTAATCAATTAAAGCCTCTGTCTCATAAATTTGTAAAATTAAAGTACGATATTCCAATAAGAAATAATAGGGGGACTTACGATGCTTTCGGCTACCAAATGTCGGTTTCATTTCACGGTTTCTACATTTTCCGTTCACTTGCCTCACTGTTATCCCACCAGCTAGTATCCCACATTATTATACTCGGAGTTAAGTCCTACCGATCCTGTGAAAATTTTCCCTATCGAAATGTATCTTCTCGCTATTACTGTATCTATTGTTCTTTAAAATAAATAATATACGTACTATAACAAATCTATATCCTATTTTAATGGCTACATGATCAATCACACTCTTTATCAATCTCTTTATACTATAACTAATGCATATTTTACTACATATATATATATATATATATATATATATATATATATATATACACTCGATAACAAATGCATACTCTATGTTTTTTGTCCCTTCTTATTATGTACTACATGATTAACTCTCTGACAATCCTCCACATGACTCCAAACGGGGAGTAGTCTATTAATTGCTAATAAAAATATAAACTTAAACTGTACAGTTAGATTTTTATAAAACTTAGTTCTAACAAACCGTTGCGTCAAACAAATCCATATATGCTAAATTAACAACAATAAAAATATAAGTATCAATAATTCCCCAGTAATAGAAAGTTTAGAGGAGGAAAGAAACTTCTCAGAATTAGTGTAGGATATCATCGGGAACTAAAAGGGTGGCATTCCACACCTCATCATATTTTGCTTGAGAATCATGAGATAGAAAACAATTTAGCACCACTACATTGTAATATTCAAGGCATCAGCCAGCCACTGAAAGTTGACCAATTTATTTTATTCTTAGAAACGGCTAATCTAAACCCAGATATAATATGTTTTGCTGAGCGTTGGCTTTCTCAGGAAAACAAATTTATTATAGATAAAATAAAAGGGTTTAAAAGCGTATGTACTTACATTAGTAAAGATATAACAAGAGGTGGAGTATGCATTCTTTCCCGATCATATCTAGACGTTGGGCCAGTGCGTGATTTTGATGAGTTTGTGGTTGAGAGTGTTTTTGAGTTTTGTCTAAGTCTGATTAATGGTGATCGACCTATTGTAGTTATGAGTGTCTATCGCCCTCCACATAATGATAAATCTAGCACGGAAACTTTTTTTAACAGCTTGGATAACGTATTACATAACATTTTCTTAAAGTTTAAAAATCCTGTTCCCATTTTAACTGGTGATTTTAATATTGACATGCTTAAAGATAATAATATTAAGCTAGAATTATATACAATAATCAAATCTTATGACTTAATGCCAAATATAAATGAAGCCACTCGTATTACAAATAGTTGTAAATCCTGCAATCCTGTATTGATAATATATTTACTAATTTTTGTCCAAATTATGTAAAATTGCTAGAAATAGGGCTTTCTGATCATCTGGCTCAAGTTATAAATTTTACTAAAATCAACTATTGCACTTTTGGAAAGTCTATGACATATTATAAAAGGTTATTTTCTGAGGAAGCATTTCTAATGTTCCAAAATGACTTACTGAACATATATTGGACGGAGGTTTTTAATAATGGTCAATTTACAAATAATATAAGCAATGTTTACAATATTTTTCTAGAGATGGTCGGATTATCTTTTTTTAATGCTTTCCCCTTAAAAGTATTTAAAGAGCCAACCAAAAATAATAGTTGAAAAAGATGGATGACAAAGGGCTTAAAAATTTCCAGTGAAAGAAAGCGAGTTTTACATCAATTGAGTAGAACATCTAGTGATCCTGATTTTATACTATATGTCCGGGAATACAAACAGATTTTTAAAAAATGTGTTCATTTAGTAAAGCTCAGGCACAATAGTAATTATATTAACAGATCAACCAATAAAGTAAAAGCTACATGGCAGGTGGTTAAAAGGGAGACTGGTAAGTCCATGGCTAGACCGGAAATAAAAGATATCTGTAGGGGCAATCAAATAAACTAAAAATAAACTATACATTAGTAATGCACTTAATGATCATTTTATTGATACTTCAAAAATTTTAAACAACACCAAATTGTTCTAAGGCTTTGGAATATGTTTCTAAACAACGAGATTCTCAATCAATGATTTTACAGTTTAAACCAGTATCTGAAGAAGAGATAATGAAACTAATAAAATCCTTAAATTCAAAAAGATCAGCCGGTTGGGATGAGATTTCCCCATTTTTATTAAAAAAAAACTATGAGAGCTTTCTCAAAACCTCTTACTCATATGGTAAACCGTTCTTTTCAAGAAGGAATTTTCCCAAGTTTACTAAAGTACTCCCTCGTAAAGCCAATTAGGAAAAAGCATAACAACAACAATTTAGATAATTTTAGGCCAGTGTCTCTTTTACCCACCTTCTCTAAGGTATTTGAGAAAGTGGTGTGCACTAGATTGTATGATTTCTTTGAGGAGAATAGTATTTTGAGTTTGAATCAGTTTGGTTTTCGTACGGGTAGAGGTACTTGTGATGCCATCTTTGAGTTCTTGGAGCATGTGTCGTCTGCGGTGGATGATTCGCGGTACACCGTTGGTGTTTTTTGCGATTTGTTCAAAGCTTTCGATAGTGTTAACTTCGATATCCTAATCGGGAAGCATCGGTGCCTTGGCATTGGAGGCAGGGCCTTGAGGTGGTTAAGTTCATATCTTGTTGATCGGCAACAGTGTGTTGTGTTGGATCCCGAATATAGAAGTGAATATCGCAAGGTAACTTCTGGTGTGCCTCAGGGATCGATACTAGGCCCTCTCCTCTTCCTCATTTATTGTAATGATCTCCCCGATATTGTATCTCCGGTGAAAGTGGTTCTATATGTGGATGACACATTTTTAGTAGCCTCAAATAAAAATAAACTACAGCTTTCAAAAATACTTCAAGACAATTTCAATATCTTGAAGGAATGGTTTTCGGTGAATGGACTCAAATTAAATCCCGACAAAACACATTTGCTGAACTTCCATATTAATAACCGGAATTCTTCTTATTATGACAGTTCTTATCTGTCAACAATCTTTAATGTAGTACCATCGATAAAATCTCTTGGAATCGAATTAGACTCATGTTTAACTTGGCAACACCATATTAATCGGTTGCTGACGAGACTCAGTAAATCATTCTTCGCTCTTCTCATTTTATCCCGTGTTGTCGACAGGCACACTCTTAAACAAGTCTATTTTGCGTATGCCCATTCGCATATATCTTATGGAATTATATTTTGGGGTAACTCCTCTAGTTCTGAAAAAGTATTTCATATGCAAAAGAGAATGATGAGACTGATCACGTCTGCACCTTTCCGCGATCCCTGCCGTAAATACTTTAAGGATTTGAAAATCCTCCCACTACATTCACTTTTCATCTTGCATAGTCTTCTGTATGTCAAATCCAATTTAGAAAAATTGTTAAACAACAACCATTCCCACTTGTATTTCACAAGGAATTCTCAATTGCTCCAATATCCTATTCATAGAACAAGTTTTTTTTGAAAGATCTCCGTTTTATACTTGCTTAAAGATTTACAACCATCTGCCATTTTCCATGAAGAAAGAAGAATCACCTCTTAAATTAAAAAAAATTTGCAAAGGAGTATCTTCTTTCACATTGTTTTTATAGTGTACCGGAATATTTGGCTTCCTCTTCAGGATCTTACAGGTGTCTGGTCTCACTGCTGGCAAATTATTATTAACAAATAAGAGACAATTATATTATTATTACAATATGCTATATGTTTTTAATGTATTTTTTGTATTTAACTTTTAATTAACAATTGTATACTTAGTGAACTATGTAAAATGTACATTGACAAGTCTTTGTCAGAACACTTGTGCTAGTGAGGCGTTTTGTGACACTTAAATAAATAAATATAACACACATTTTGTTAGTTATTTACTTTAAATTTTTCAGTTATAATAAACTGTTATATTAATAAAAAACATACCCATAATTCATAGTGTTACAGTAAATTAATATTATGTTTTTTCATAATATATAAATTCGTATATATCATATTTGACCACTAAAACTTATTCCAGTGTAATAGTTCCAATATAACACTTCGTTCAACTCAATGTTAACGTCTTACTTTTTAAGTGTTATCTATACTGTTAAAACATTCGGAATTTCGTTTGTTTGTTTTTAACATTATTATATCCAAAGTCATTGACTGGTATTTAATTTGGTGCAAATGTATGTAATAAAAAGGAAAATATACCATACATTTGTATTGCGTTGATGATTGTTGCTATTTTATTAAGTTGTCTAAATTTAATTTTGGGAGCCCGGGCCGAGAGATCTAAGGCGTCAGGACTTTGAATCCGAATTAGGGATACCACAGGTTCGTATCGTGGTTTAGAATGGAAGTTTTTACTAGTAATATTCACATTTTACTGTACTGGTTAATCCCTCTAGTATCTCTGATAATTTCCCTTCAACGATCAATAGTTTATGGGGAATGGTTAGAGTAAGATTAAAAAGTAGATTGCTCTCTCTTTAGGAAAAATATTTTTCTCAGATATTTACTATGGTGTCCACTGAATGGGTACCACCAATGTAGACACTAGAAGTCTGGGGTGTCCATGTTTGGTGGTAGTCAGAGTCCGGAGGTTGTGTAGGGAATAACACTGAGTATTGAGCTTGTAGCTTAGATGAAAATGAGACCAATACTACGTTTTTTGGATTGGGCTATTAATAAATATCTAAGGAATTCGACCTTATTATTAACAATGACTACTCTCGTTTATCAAAACGCATCACACTCATTCACTCCTCATATTGGGTTCGTATATCTACGATAGGCATCTCATCAATGAATATTGAAATACATCAAATAAATATATCCACTCCCTCATACTTATTTTTGGATAGCAAAATACATTCTCTAGAGATTGAACTTCACACATCATTTTACATTTTAACATCCAGTTTACGTGTCTACTATAAAGAGGTTTTCTTTTAAGAAATGTATAACTTACACAAATATTCTTTTTAAATTCTAATTAACTTCATGACTACTATATATATTGTACATGAATTTATGTTACTAATATTACAGTATTCACTGACATAAGGTACTTAGTCCTTTTCCCAAAGAGAACACATAAGTGCACACGTGTTTATACCTACACAATATTGCGGACCTTTGTATAATCATAGGGGAGATTGACTCTCCACCAGGGACTGATGAAAGAATAACAACTGACCTGGCTTTGTAACCAACGTCCGTTACTCTAATTTTACATTACCTTTGCTTTGTTCGCATTTCCAGCCAAATTATGTCATTGTTCAACCCAAAAATACGGTTTCATAACAATCTTCTGAACTTATATTCCAGTGTGTTTTGCCCAGTTTAATTTGGATTCATTTAACACTCCACATAACGTCAGCCAACAAAATTAAATTTGTTTTGATTGAATGAAAGAGACAACAGTTTTATAAACAATGTTTCATACCTTCACATATTCGACAAAATTTTAAAAAAAATTATTTTACCAAGATATAAATAAATCCTGTACTTTTATATTAAAATCATATTCCACCTAGCGTAGGGGAGGTACACCAAAAACATGTATTAGTATTCCAAAAGTTCTGTCCTCAATAATCCCAACACTTATTTTTATTTAATAAGTGTAAACGTTAGGATTTAAAATTGGTTTCTTGTTGTTTTTGTTTTTTGTTGATTCTAAAGATTTTAATGAGTAGACTCTTATATATATAAAGAGTAGACTCTTATATATATATATATATATAAGAGACTCTTATATATATATATATATATATATATATATATATATATATATATATATATATATATATATATATATATATATATAAGAGTCTTATGTTATATTTAACCCATTGATTGATATGTTATTTATTTAAAATTTTTATAATTATTTTTATCTGATTTATTGTCATATTGTTTTTGATTTAGGGAAGCTCCCAAAAAAATAAAAAAGTATTATAATATATATTTATAAATATATGTTTCACATATAATTGTAACACTCATAACTGTAAAGAAATATTATAGTTTTTCTCTCAATTAGCCTTGAGCTAGAGAGACAAAATAAACTGCATGTATAAATAGTATTTTTTCGCAAGTAATAAATATATTTCAACTGAGTTGAATTGAAAAGGTGAATTATATTTATAGCAGAAGAAGATTTTACTATAGTATCTATATTTAGAGTAGACCAGACATTTATTTTAGAAAAATATTTACTAATTTTATTTTTTTTACAGTTAAATGTGATTCTTGACGATTTTACATTTAAAATTTCATAATATTAACTTTTGGTTCACTATAATAGATCTTTAATAATCATACAGTGTTCAATATAGCTCATTAAAATACGGAACACGAACCGTACAGTTGAAAAGTAACAGCTTTTTTAGTTCACTGACCGTTAGATTGTATGTGTATTATAGGCTTCCCCTGGTGTCTCAGCAGTTCAGGAAAAGGCCATCTTAAGATATTTATAATTTTTAGTAGCCCATACGTTGATGCGTTGATATTTTTAAAAAAGGTTTATAACAACTTAAATATAATCTTATTGTAAAAATACACTAAATAGAATAAATACGTCACGTGTTGTTAAAGAAGAGCGATTTCCTCTTAGTAAAGTTGCAGTGAGCCATATTTTTAACTAATTTTTAAAATATTTTTAGAAAGCCTTAACTATAGCCGTCAATTATAAAGTATAGTATTTTGATTGACATTTATGTTGAAAATTATAGTACTTTAATAAACGGGGTTTTCTAAGTCTTGTAATGAAAGTCCATCATATACAATATTTAAGATTCGTTTTAAAAGTGACATTGGTTTAAACATCCAAAATTTGCTGTAGTAGGTATACATTTTAAATTTCACACTTTATTTAATGTTTTTTAATGTGTTTCAATGTGTTTCAAAGGGTTTATCATATTCTTGTGAAATATCTGTCAGAGTTACATAAACTCATTTTCAGTCAGTATATTAGTCCATTTTCTGATATTATAATGGATACAAATGTATACATATTGACTAAATTTAAAATTTATAATGAAAAGATTATACATTGTTCATTTTATTTTTAAATCCCCTTTATTATAGAGAAATTTTTGTTTTTTATAAGTTACTTTAAGAGACCCTCAGGAAGTAAATCAATGATATAAATAATCAATTAATGTACAGGATCCTGACAAATGTAATATAGATAGTTAAAATATAATAACAAAGCAGCCCTATACCAATGACTTTTTTCCATTTGAAGCACTAATTATTATTTCAGCAACAAACAAGACGAAACAGCCGATTTGTTCAGCGCTGGTGATATCGCAGAAATGGAATTGCTTTAATTCCCTAAAAGATGATTCATTTGCAGTTTAATCTGGTTGTGTAGCTGAGTTCATTAATGTCTGTTTATTGACAAAGTGTAAATTCATAGCTTAAAACATGTTCCTAAAGAATAAAAAGTAATCAATTTCATCATGTAAAAGATATAATTAAAATTTAGCTTAGATTTTTCATTTTAACTAAAAACAGTGTGTAATATGAGCATACTTCAATTAAATTGTAGTCTAGTTACTTGACAGCGAGATTACGCTTGAAGACGAATCCCTGTGGAATTACACTGTAATGACGTCTGAAGTGAGTTACGACTGTGTTAACTACCTCGGCCGTTTAAACCGTTTTAGGTACAAGAATAACTGTCGTGGTGCAGATAGGTTTAGTTCTACTCATATTATGTGAAATGAATAATGAATTTTATTCATAAAAATTAACACTTTTTATATTATAACTATTGAATAAACAGCTATATATAGGCCTCCTAGAAAACGACCCATTTAATGCACTGGTGTGAGTGAGATGCACGTAGTGGTACAGGTGATACAGAAAAATATTCTTTCCCCGCTGTGTATTTCCATTTGAAAATTTTCATGGCAACAAGAGTGGTAGGCCACTTTCTGAAGGTGCAATAGCAAGCCCCGCCCATTTAAGTAGCAGTGACCATTTCTTGGTTTGATTAACACCAACGAATCAAGTTTAAAACTATTAAATTAAACCATTTTTTAGTATTCAAATAACAATTAAAAATAGGAAGAACAGAACGAATAGCAATTAAACAAACCTATGCAGTTCATTACAGTTTGTTTGTTTTTTTTTTTTTTTTTTCAACTAAACAATGTTACAGAAGCTGAACACGTGACGGTGGAAGTTAGTCAAGCCTGTGAAGTAAGCCAGCTCAGCAGTGGAAAGATTCCCCTCTGCCACTGGAACCCCTACGTGCGCTAAATATAACACGCAGGTCGCTTACTATCCGGCCCAATTAACAACTTTTTTTCTATAATGTGGTTAGGAAATACGAACTAGAGAACAAATTATAAAAAGACAAGCAAAATCTCATGTTGGCAGTTTCATTATTTGCAGCTTCCTGTGGCATCTTCAGCTGAATTTTTTATGTGAAAAGAACAATTTTTTTAAATAACTATAATAAATATCCTGAGGTAGTATAATACTTGAAATTTTAGTTTATGTCCTGATTCAAAAAAAAGCAAGTCATTTTTAGGGTACAACCGATTTCATTTGTTACAATAAGGTAATTTCCTTACTTGCTTTAATTTTAACTAAATTATGAAATTAATTTAGTGCTACATAATTGTAAGACTGCTAAAAAATATTCATTTACTTTAGGTTTAGTAAATAATCTACTAATATTGTTTCTGGTATTCTGGGTTGACCCTTTATTGTCACTTCTAATATAAAATAATCTTAAAGGTAATTTTTGTTTTAATGAGTGCAAAGGAAATGATGATTATGTCATATTCACTTTCATTGTTATACGAATGAATCTATTCTGAAGTGTTCTGATCCATGTAACAGCTGTTGCTCAGTATTGAATGCATTTAAAGTGCTTAATTTCCACAAATACAATGTTTTACTAAATAAATTATATTACATAAACATGTTTGTATCTCTAATCTTGGTCCTGAATAGCACTTTGAAACGGATAGCCAAGCTCTGAATGTTGTATTTTCCATTGTGTATATAATCCAATATTGTACTATGAGCCTCATTTTTCCAACATAGTCTTTAAAAAACATGTCGGCACATATATACATAAGTATACAAAGTATTTTTCATGGGGGGTTAAATAAATACTCTTTTATTAATACTTTTCGTTATATTTACTGCAATATAAATAATAATAACGTTGGCGTAACTTACCCCCATTTGGGTACTGGTGATTTACATAGAAGGGTTGTTTGTAATTTCCGTAAAATAAGTGGATTACAAAACTCCATGAACATTAATGAACAGTAATTATTACAGTTAATTAACATTTCATGTTACCATCGGTAATTATTTATAATGTATATTAGAATTAACAAAGTAACCCGAAAGAAACAACGTGTCTTAAGATAAATTGCTCCCTTGGAGTATTTGTTGTCTTATTAAATTAGATAGTAAGAGTAATAATAACTAATTTGAGGAAAGTAAGCAATATATTTATTTAATAAAGAAACTATAGAAAATCTGTTTTATTCTAAATAAAACTATGAACTTGTATTAATTAGTATACGATTCATTCAACTGACAAAATTGTTGATGGTAGATCGAAAACTATGGAAGTTTAAAAATACATTATCATACCTTTATGATAATTTTAAAGTAAAGTTTGAAATTGCCTTTACAGATAGAACTCCTGAAATCTCATTTGATGTACAATTACAAACTTGCCTTCTCTGTAACTACATCTAGATTGAGTTGCAACTGAGTTAAATACCACTGACGTTCTAACATTTTAAAGTTTAAGAATAATTTGCCAGTGAGGTAGTTCAACGAGTAAGGCTTCATTCTGTGGATTTTTATTTCAAAAGTTAAAATCCCTAATTGAGGGGTGGATTGGTATTACAAATGTTGAATAAAATTTAATCACAGACCAGTAGTAACATGTAAAATAGATTTAAAGTAATTTATACTTTGTAAGCCCCACTCACCCACCCATACCAGAAAGGTAACATTGACCTTCCACCCACCCATACACGTAAGGTGGTATCGACTTCCACCCACCCACAGTTTAACTACTGTTGTTGTGTGCGTGTGCGTGTGCGTGTGCGTGTGCGTGTGCGTGTGCGTGTGTGTGTGTGTGTGTGTGTGTGTGTGTGTGTGTGTGTGTGTGTGTGTGTGTGTGTGTGTGTGTGTGTCTGTGTGTGTGTGTGTGTGTGTGTGTGTGTGTGTGTGTGTGTGTGTGTGTGTGTGTGTGTGTGTGTGTGTGTGTGTGTGTGTGTGTGTGTGTGTGTGTGTGTGTGTGTGTGTGTGTGTGTGTGTGTGTGTGTGTGTGTGTGTGTGTGTGTGTTGTGTGTGTGTGTGTGTGTGGTGTGTGTGTGTGTGTGTGTGTGTGTGTGTGTGTGTGTGTGTGTGTGTGTGTGTGTGTGTGTGTGTGTGTGTGTGTGTGTGTGTGTGTGTGTGTGTGTGTGTGTGTGTGTGTGTGTGTGTGTGTGTGTGTGTGTGTGTGTGTGTGTGTGTGTGTGTGTGTGTGTGTGTGTGTGTGTGTGTGTGTGTGTGTGTGTGTGTGTGTGTGTGTGTGTGTGTGTGTGTGTGTGTGTGTGTGTGTGTGTGTGTGTGTGTGTGTGTGTGTGTGTGTGTGTGTGTGTGTGTGTGTGTGTGTGTGTGTGTGTGTGTGTGTGTGTGTGTGTGTGTGTGTGTGTGTGTGTGTGTGTGTGTGTGTGTGTGTGTGTGTGTGTGTGTGTGTTGGTGTGTGTGTGTGTGTGGGCAAAGTCAGAAAATTAAGACACCTGAAGGAATCCATACAAGACACTCTGAATGATTCTAACAGCTTTTTTGGAAACCTTAAAGATCGCTGCATGGTTTTTTTTTTTTTTTTTTTTTTAGAGTATCCACTGCATAGTCTCATACCATAAGAAAAGTGTAGGTAAGCAAAATAAGGCTGAAATACGCCATTGTATATATAATCTAGGGTTATTATTAGTATTAGCTATGTTGGAAACAATTATTTTCAATGCTAAAATATTAATATTAATTAACAATGGTAAGAAAACCCTCTTAATTGCGTTAAATATTTCAATAGTGCTTAATTATAAGGCTCCTTCAGACATTTTGGATCTTTGATTTTTATTGAAGACATTCAATTTCCTATTCACATCACAAACTATTATTTATTCTGTCAATTTACGTAACTATTTTTAACACTATCATAGTGTATATTTGTGTTGTTTAAATAATTAAATATTTGAAATATCAATGGTTTAATTTGATGGCCAAATTAATAAATTACTTACCAAATAATCTTTAAGCACAATATCAACCGGGATGAATTATAAATGAAACACATATAGGGCTTTATTTCACAAGTAAATATATAAATCCTTCTACATTAACAGAATATTATCCTTGACTAGCAATAAGATAAAGTATATTGTTATGGTCCACAAGATCCTGAATAATAAAGGTGATTTCACTTCTGGCTACCAATTTTTACTTTTATTTACAAGGTCTAAACCACTAAATTATACACTATGAAATATTTACAAATTTATATTATTACTTAGACACTATTTCAACTCTTAAATTAATCACTAATATTTACAATTTAAATTACTTATCACTCTGTTTACCTAATATCCGACACTGTTCGGTATACTGTCACTATACTGTCACAGTCACATCCACTGGGACTGACTCTGTCACTCACTGACTGTCACTAACTCTTCACTCGCTGACTCTTGACAGACTGTCAGGTCGGCCGATGAGTGTCTTTATGTGACGCAGAGGTGGAAGCCCAGAAGATTTTGGAACGCGATGGCGAGCCTGGAGAACAATCTAGAAATTCTCGACTCCAATTCAAGAAGGGTTTCGATTCACCTTGAGGCAAGTGATCTGCCATTCTAGTCCCTCCTGGAAGACCTGGATTGGCCTCGCGGGCAGTATGACCTAGGCGGTGCCGATGATGACTGCCGTGATCCGTAACAATATACAGTACATAAAAATATTTTGCAGGTTCCTAGTACTATATTTAAAAGGGTTATTTTCTGTCTACGAAAGTAATTTTGCTTCACGCCTTACACCTTGCAATAATAACTATTGTTGTTTAACAAAATACAAAATGTGGAAATCATACAAGGAACTGGCTCAGCCAATAGAAATTTTGCTAAAGTTTAAGTTTAACATAAAATGCACAAAACTCCGTTGAGTAAGCAATACTATATTTCATGCATGCTAGCCAATTTAAAAATTATAACATTGGTTTTTTGTTGTTTTTTTTTTTAAGAAAATAATCAAGGTAACGAGAATAGTTGCTAGAATATTCATCGCTATTGTGCACTTGGTCAAATGGTAATAACAACAGTTGTGCAGAGGTTTGTAAACTATTACCGCCTCGCTTTCAACAATGGCTTTATACAACCTTTTCAAAGGCACCACCAACAATACCAGAATAATAATTATATTCATTAACACATAGTGTGTTTGCAACTGCGTAATTACTACAGTACATCTGGGGTTTTGGAAATATCGAGCAGAAAAGTCCAGATGATCACGTAAATATATCCGTTTTAATTTTACAAATATTATGTACTTAATATGTAGATAAATGTTTTAACAAAAAACTAATTGATTTTTTTCTATAATTAAACGTAAAAGTTTGTATATGAAAGATAAGCTGGCCAGTTGTAATTGCATTAACATGTTTGTAGAAACTTCAACGAGTGTATATAGTAATATGAAGTAAACCCAACGATATAAAAAACTCATTCGATATATAGAAATATCGATGTTCTGAAGACATTAAACATCGATGTTCATACCTTACAGGTTGCGGGAAAAGAGGTATAAGGGGATATTCTTTTACCCAGTGACTTGGTATATATAAAATGCAGGTATTTTACAAAGCTGATTTTCAATACAATAAAATTACATTGATGAAACAATATCTTATATAAACTCTCCCTTTTAACCATAGGATTGTTTATAATCAGAATTACTCTAACATAAATCTACAATTCAAACCAAGTCATAACTTGACTGGAATATCTGCATATGAGTTTTTTGTAAATTGTATTAAATATGCAGAATAATTCAAACTCTTGGCAATTTTTTATACACAAAAGAGTATTTTTAAATATGTTTTTCTGATCTTCGAAGACTTAATACTATGATATTTTTATTTGGTGAATCGTAATAGTATTATACTCGATTTATGACTGATTTCACTTCGATTTAATCGTTTATTTATTTATATTTGCCCCCAGTTACATTAAATTTTAAAATAAGAGGAAAACAAGGAAAATAATGGTGTCTTATTTTATAAAGTTTACTGGAAAGCGTCATTAAGTTAACGTTAGCCAGGCGTACAAAACACATTCTCTCTCTCTTCTGTACTTTTTTATAAATATTTATATTATATTTTCTTAATGAACACTTGTTTGAATTTGTTCAAATAAGACAACATATGCAATGCAGAAAAATATATTTACTTGAATTGCCTTTAATAAAATTAAGATACAATGAAAACAACTCACCCCGTAAAGAGTACGAACATTAGTTATTATCTTTTTTTACCACTAACGTTCGGTGGTACTAAATAATAAGGACTGCGTTAGTTGAAAATTCATTTTAAAACAAGTAATTAATAATAGTAAATTATAAAAGTTAATAACACAACTTGGAACATAATTCAACTTAGACAATACATTGTATACCAATAAACTACATGTAAAATTAACACTAATCTATTCCCAAAACATCTGTTCCACATATGCCAAACAATGTATACACATTAGCTTTATCGCTCCATTAATAACTAACAGTAGATAAAGTTGGCTAAAGTACTGCAACAATAGAAACATAAATCAGAGAGATACAAAGTTGCAAGCACCATCTGTGTTCTGGAAATGGAGATTAGTGCCAGTATTGTGGTTAGGAAATTAATGAGTTTTGGATGACGGCACTCGTCGCTCACAAACGTCTAAACGTGATTACTAAACAGGAGGGGGGGGGAGTCGACACATTGCGACAAATTACATTAGCAACTTCAACAACTTTGGGTGAGATACGAGTAGATGACAATATTTTGGTGGGATTGAGGAGTTCCACGAACTATGGGGAAATTTAGTCGTCTTTAGTATTATCCAAAACTTATTAATGAGTATATACAAAATTATATGTACACTATTTAATACTTTTTGATATTTATAAAATCGTTACATTTTTATAGCCGCTCTATACTTGCTGTTAAAGTAGTATTTATTCAGCGGAAAACTGGTTTTGGAATATAAAAAATTTGGAAGATCTATTTTGAGCCTTTTTTTTATTTTGCGTGATTTTTCGAACTTATTTCATTTGTTTTGATCTATTTTTGAGGTCTAACACGAACTTAACATTTATTTCGGTGTACAAAAGCGTTTTCTTGGCGTACGACGGAGAGACTACTGTCGTGTGAATTTCGTTTAACAGCCTTAAGAGCGATTATAATTAAACCAATGACTAACTAATAAATACGTTTATTTCTACAAGATATGCGGCTGACAGATCGTCCCGGAGGTCAGGAGTCCGATTTTACGCAATCATTTTTGTTACGTATAAAAAAGGATTATAACGCTTTATGTTTGTTGGTAACATTATTATTTATTTGATTCATTATTATTATTTTTGAAAAACTATTTAAATGACAAAACAAACTTTATATTCATGTTCATAAACAAAATCATGTTGAATTTTTTAAATAAATACGATAAATGCACAAAAATCAAGGTTTCTTGCAGTTAAAAACAACCTAATATATAACCTTCGTTTTTATATTACTTTTAAAGATCATCTCGCAGTTTTCTGGTGTCTATACAGTGTATAATTGCGAATAACTTTCAGTAATCTTCCATCTGATCTAATATATGGAGGTATAATAATCCACATTAGCTAATCAAACAACAACCCTTGGGCGAGCCGGTAGCCGAGCGCTCTAATGCGTCAGGACTTTGAGCTTGGGTTAGAGATAGCGCTGGTTCGAATCCGGCCTAGACTGGAAGATTTAACAGTAATATTCACATTGTACTGTACTGGTTCGCCCTCTTACTCTGTCTGAATAAGTTCCTAGCACAGATCAATAGTCTATGAGGAATGGGCAGAGTAAGGTTAAGAAGGAGGTTGGCGGGTGTACCCTTTGAAAAAATTATTTCAACCGGTACACCCGCCCGCACGAAGGGCATCGTTCTGTTCACCCATCCTAAATTGATGTATGACAATCGAAGAGCCGATAACCTAATCAAAATACTCGATGTACGACTCTCAAAAGTCCCTTTAAAATAATGTGCATATCAACCTATCCTTACGTTAAAACTGTTCTACTGACCCTTCGTGGACCGTTCCTATAGAAGAATAGCAGGACACTGAATACATCTTAAAGTAGGTGTTTGTATACAGTTATCATGTGTGAAGTTATGTAGCTTCATCTGATATGGTTACATAAAATTAAGCCATTCTTGAACTTGCACAACAGATCAGTATTGAAACTTTCAAGCGCCGCCATTTTGTTTAAGATTAACCTTTTGAGGTCTAATTTTCGGCATGATGCTCTACTAATAAAGACCTTTAAAATTGTATGCATATTGACCTATGCTTACATTTAAGAATATTTTCCTCCGACTCCTAGCGGGCCGTGCCCTTAAGGAGGTAGCAGGCCACTGATTAGGCGTTAAAATCCAGTTGTTAGGTCCAGTTACTTGGTAACAATTGTTTTGGCTCTATCTTAAATATGTTCAAAAATATTTTACCAGCCCGGGACTTTTTGGACACACTGTATATGTAATAAATATTATGCAGTAACTTTTTAGGGAAACAAAATAAAATGATGTACCGTATTTTAATGAAATTCCCGAATCAACATAATATACTTCAATAATTTATGACAACATTTTTTGACATTTGTAGCTATTAGAATGCTTAATATATTTATATACATAAAAAGAACAACACTTAGCAATCTTTTTTTGGTGTTTTTAATGTTCAAAATCGATTTCTGTCACGAAAGACCATCATCAGTTGAAAACAGAATACAAATAGGGTTATAAATATATTTAATTAACTTTAGAATAATTAATTCAACAGCTGACACTATAAAAATTTAAATAAAAATGTAGATGGATAAGTTGTAGATCTTGTTAAATTTTATAATTTTGCATCTTCATGATAGAATCAAACATAATATTTGAGTGAAATTTTATTTGATCGTTGAGTAATAATGATGGGTTTTCTTTTGTGTTTTTGTATATGTAAAATTTTTCAATAGCATCTAGTTTTTTTACTAGATGTTTTAAAATTGAAACTACTTAATTATTTATATTAAGTTTACTATTATTAAACTTTTTTCTACATCAGTCAGTTACTTTTTAAACTTAATATAAATGACATCATATATATATATATATATATATATATATATATATATATATATATATATATATATATATATAAAACTTCGACATTCCTTAAAAAGTGTCAATAGAGATTATATGTTCCATCATACATGTATCATCACGCTAACATACCCGGAAATATGGAATATTTCACAACTTATATAAATGTAAAAGTATTCAAACATATGACATTAAAATTTTATGAACTGTTAAAATGCGTATCATGATATGTATTTATCCTCTCGACTCTGAGCCTGAAAATGAATAGGTGACATTAGGCAGCACTGGACTGTATGGAAAATGCATCCATCAGCGATGCAGGCGCCACTAATACTTTCTAATACGAGTGATGTTGACATGAAATTAATAATTCGTGAATATACATTATATCATTAATTCTAATATAATGAGGTTTAACGGGTGATATATAATAATTTAATTTCATTAGTTTTGATCATTACTTCTGAGTTTAAACATTGAACTCATTATATTTCGCAGTTTATATTTTTTAATAAACTAAAAAAACTCCAAGATAATAATGACAAATTTTTTGTTCAATTTGTTTGTCACGAAATAATTGACTAATTTAAATAATTGGAATCACAAATATTATATACTAAGTACTGTATGTATATTACAATTAAGTATGGTATAATTTGAATAGAATTTAATTTGGAGCTGATTTTAACAAATTCTTAATTGTCCTTTGATTGTGACCGAACGCATTAACCGATTTTCATAAACTTTCATAGGAAGATATGTCATACAAAGACAGAACCACTGTATATGTATGTAATGTTATTTTTAAGTTACTTCTAATTTTAAATGTAAAAGCACTATTTTGGTTGCCGTATAGATAATATACGATAGGTACCAGTGGCAGAGTTCTATAAGCCACCTATTTGGGGACAACATGCTGTGGAGATTTTAGGTGATAGATTTTACACACGATCCTCAAAATTAACACGGTTTCCGCTCAATGGTTGCTCGTGGACGCTACTAGATAAGTCTTGGGTGTGTATGTTAGTAGTAGTCATGGTCCATATGTTGTTTAGGAAAAAGAAAACTGAACCATCAATACTACGTGGTTCAGATTCTACGTAAAGCTGTAGGTTCCCTAGTTGCCCTGGCTATTGGGATATTAGTAAGTGGCACTTTTTAAGGGACAGTTACTAAGAAACACTACACCACTAGTAGTTCACTCATTCACCCCTCATATTCATTAATATCCCTACGATCGACGTCTTGATAGTGAAAATATAACTAATTAAAGTAATTTACTTTGTAAATAATGAAATTACGAAATTAGTATTCGTTAGTCGTCAAATCAGTAAAATGGGTTCAGTTCAAACAAAACCTTTATGTTTAAGTTTATTACTCAAGTTTGTGAATTCATCAAATAACAGTTCATTGATTAATCAATTAAGATGCATTGAGTGTTTTTACTAGTAATCTTGTATACGTATATACACAACGTCTTTGACGAAATCTGTTTGGATTTTTGTACCTGTCAAGAGTTAATATTTATATTTATTTCTAAGGGTAATTTGATGAATGTATTATTGGTTAATTTATCTGATAGATTTTATAAAAAAGGTGATACTATTGACTGTAACAACTATATCGTCATTATTTTTGACATTCGAGCTTGTTAAGAACTTTTTCCCAGCTTAGATTTAGGACTTCATTAGGCAAATTTACTGTCGTCAAATATGTTCATAATCTTTTCCTCAAGTCGTAAACAATGAGTAATGCTATTATACATATTAGACTACATCAGTTTTCCGGCGTTATACTTTGCCTATCACATTTTTATGAGGTGACGCTCGCATGTCACTGTCTACTTTCACACTTACCTACCGGGGAAAGTAACAGATAAGAACTTAAAGTTCGTTACCTATTACAATACATTCTCCATATCAGATGAAGAAGACTTGAAATAAAATA